>JAXGGA010005292.1:0-79595 GCA_038373865.1 Uloborus plumipes | reverse complement strand
CAAAAGTGCTTATTTTGTCATTGCACCTACTGTATCTCGGGAAATATTGCTGCGATTTGAATGAAATTTGGAATAACACTAACCCAATATGGAAACAAGCATCGAATAAATTTTGGCGCCAATCGCCCCAGGGGGAGGGTGGGGTGATTTTTGCGCTTAGTCAACAATGCGAAAAATTAATTCATTAAAAAATCGCTTTCACGCTATTTAATTATCAAAACAGCTGAAAACTTTCAATGATTTGAAATTTTTAACTGTTGCCAATTTCTTTTGACTAACAAATAAAATGTTTGCAATTAATCTAAACAAGGCTTTTGTAATGATTTCCCATTTCGCTCATTGATTCTGCATTTGCAGGGTTATTACGATAATTGGGAAATTGGTGCTGTTTCCAATTATTCGGGAGAGTACGTATTTTATTTTGTAACTGGAATTCATAAGATAGATATAGAAGAAAGTTTCGTGACGGCCACGACAGCTAGTTTATAATATCAAAAATCTATAAAAACAACGCGATTTGAAAACGAAGGGAAATTTGCTTAAACTGTAAATTTAGCAATGTTTATATTTTAGGCTTGAAAACTGCTTAAAAAAATCGAATCGACGCAGCGATGCTCATGCTCACTACTGTTCGTTTATGAACTCTAAGCCTAGCAGCCACGAAAGGTTCTATTTGGAAACGGTGTGACAGACAAAGGAGTCGCACTTTAAGTTACTTTCAGTTTTTGCTGGCTTGCTACTTCCTTTTTGAATGTTACTCTGTATTTCACTTCATTTTTAGAAAATTAGAAGTTACCTGCCGCATGCACAAATACGAAAAAGGTCGCACGATAAATATCAGATACAGATACAGATCGTGAGAAAATAATTGCGTTAGAGCTACGCTCTTTTTCGCTGTTTGGGTGAGAGAGAGAACATGATTGAGCTGACATGAAACAAATGGAAGGACTGGGTAAAAATGTAAGTGCAAAGTTACAATAGAAAAACAAAAAGTGTAGGAAAAGTCAGAGCGAGGGACCTGCCCCACGCTCTGTATTCACTTCGCGCCGGAAGTGAGCAAGGAAGAGACCTACTGTTAGGGCCAATCCTAACATCGTAGGGGTCTTATGGAGCGCCTATCCGGCAAGCCTTTTCTTGCCGGTAGGGGAGGAGAGAGTCGCTAACAGCGAGAAGGCCATAGGCCTCGAAATGAGACCCAGCCTAGCGGCAAGCCGCTAGCTCGGCATGGACTAGTGTGAGAGATTGTCATCCCTAGTAAGGTTGCTCCTCCGAGAACCGAGGGAGTAGGTGATGTGCATGGTATCAGGTGGAAACCTAGTACCACCCTGGTGAAAGGTGTAATGAACTTGATCATGAATTAGTGGGTTAGGGTGGTTCTCAAGCTTGGTGAAAAAGTTTGTGGAAGTATCGACGATGTAGGAGGTAATAACTTGAAGGTTAGCATCGTTGTGAAGAGTTTTGTTGGAAACATACCAAGGGGCATTGAAGATTTTTCTGAGAGTTTGGTTTTGGAGGACTTGTATGTTCCTCATATTAGACTTGGCTGCCTGTCCCCATACAGGGACGCTATATAGGAGTGCAGGGCGAATCACAGTTTTATACAACAATAGTTTGCTTTTAGTACTAAGATGTCTGCTATATAGTAAGGACAAGACATAACCTAGTTTTATTTTTGCCTTCTTTACCACATCAGTGATATGAGTATTAAATGTCAGCTTGCAGTCTAAGTGGACTCCTAAGTATTTTACACTTCTAGAGTAATTAATTTCAACATTATTTAGTATGACGCGAGGGGGGTAAGTGATGTTCCCTCTGGAAAAATAAATATCAAACAGTAATCAGTTACTTTCTAAACTAAAAGAAGTAGAAATAAAAGTGGTGGATACTACTGAATAATGGGGGCGTAGTTCAGATGGTAGAGCGCTCGCTTCGCATGCGAGAGGTACCGGGATCGGTGCCCGGCCCTTCCAAGTAGTTGATGACAGAACATTTATCTAAAATAACATCCTGTTTGAGTGTTAAATTAATGGAATGTCGTAATATGAATTCGTAAAAATGCATCCGTTGGCACTAACGTAAATGCTTTCTAAAAATACTCAAAATCTATTCTACTTTAAAGGATTTTGAGAATGAATTGAAATGTGCGAAAACTAAATTTAGCAATGTTTACTTTTTACTTTCTTCTATATCTAATATATAGAAGAAAGTATTGGTTTCGTGAAAATTTTCGAATGTCGAATTTTGACGGATTTGCGCGTTTTGAGGTGCGCTGAGTCCATTTCGACCATTTTTGGAAAATGTCTGTCTGTGTGTCTGTGTGTCTGTCTGTGTGTGAGTCTGTATGTGTGTGACCAGTTTTTGTGGCCGCGCTAGAGCAAAAACTACTGCATGAAATCGAACAAAAATTTTTGCACATATGTACCACCATGTGAACTGGTGCACCTGACTTTGTTTAGCGAATTCCTCCAAGGGGGTGGAGCAATCGCACGTGTTCTGCGCGGGGGTGATTGCTATATCTCAGGAAGTAACAGGCGGAATCAAACGAAAATTGGTCCATAGGTAGACCCTACTGAGTACAGGTGCTGATTCAATTTGTTTGTCAATATCTTGAAGGGGGGTGGAGCAATCGCACGTGTTCTGCGCGGGGGTGACTGCTATATCTCAGGAAGTAACCGGCGGAATCAAACGAAAATAGGTCCATAGGTAGACCCTATTGAGTACAAGTGCTGATTCAATTTGTGTGTCAATATCTCAAAGGGGGGTGGAGCAATCAAAAGTGCTTATTTTGTCATTGCACCTACTGTATCTCGGGAAATATTGCTGCGATTTGAATGAAATTTGGAATAACACTAACCCAATATGGAAGCAAGCATCGATTAAATTTTGGCGCCAATCGCCCCAGGGGAGGGTGGGGTGATTTTTGCGCTTAGTCAACAATGCGAAAAATTAATTCATTAAAAAATCGCTTTCACGCTATTTAATTATCAAAACAGCTGAAAACTTTCAATGATTTGAAAATTTTAACTATTGCCAATTTCTTTTTACTAAAAATAAAATGTTTGCAATTAATCTAAACAAGGCTTTTGGAATGATTTCCAATTTCGCTCATTGATTCTGCATTTGCCGGGTTATTACGATAATTGGGAAATTGGAGCTGCTGTCTCCAATTATTCTGGCGAATACGTATTTTATTTTGTAACCGGAATTCATAAGATAGATATAGAAGAAAGCCACGACAGCTAGTTAGATTTGAAAATGACAATAGAAAGTATCGAATCGTCACACAGATGCTTTGTAAGCAGTTACATTTTAAAAGAATAAGAAACAAAAGTGTCTTATAACCTGATATAAGGGGGGGGGGGCGAAGCTCAGCTGGTTGAGCTCTCGATTAGTATGCGAGAGGAACCGGGATCGATACCCGGCGCTTCCAAGTAATTCTTTGGAGAACATTTATTTAAATGTTTTTTAATACTATCGAAAATTAATAAAAACAATATACGATTTTGAAAATGAAGAAAAATTTGCTTAAACTGTAAATTTTGCAATGTTTGCATTTTAGGCTTGGAAATTGCTAAAAATCGAATCGACGCAGAGATGCTCACTACTGTTAGTTTTTAAAATCCACGCCAAGCAGCCACGAAAGATTCGATTTGGAAAAAGTACGGCAGACAAAGGAGTCGCTTTTCAAGATGCTTTTAGATTTTGTTCGCTTGCTACTTCCTTTTTGAATGTTGCTCTGCATTTCCCCTATATTTTAGAAATATAGAAGATACCCGACGCATGCACAAAAAAATACATTTGTCGAAACTAACTTAAATGCTTTTTTATAATGTCGAAAATCTGCGCTACAATAAACAGTTTTGACAATGAAGAGAAATATGCTAAAACTTTAAATTTAGCAATGTTTACATTTTAGGCTGGAAAGTGACTATTGAACGAATAGAATCGTCACAGAGATACTTACTATACTACACTGTAAGGTTTCTTGACAAAAACATCGTGACGTCATCGTGACGTTAGCCTATGAAAAACAAGCTAGATAAAACGTCACAGCCTACTTAATACACACAGCGAATTAGAGGAGATCGCTGACTGCTTGTGAGCTCTTACTGGCTCCGTCCGTAGTGACGTTCAGTGTCAACTTGCTGTCTAGTATAGTCAGTTACATTTTAAAAGCGGTAATATGTTTCTGCAAAGGGAAACCTTAGCACTTTTTGAAAAAAAAAATGTTACTTCAATCCACGATAGTTCTGATTAGATACTTGAAACTCTTGACGTTATTTAAATAGACACTTTTACACTGTTTCTTTATTTATTTCTTAATGTGCTATGAAAAGAAGGTTAAAATGAATGCGTACATGAAGTAAAGTCATTTAATTCCAAAAACTTAGTTTTAAGATATTGTGAGTTAAGGGTCTCAGATATTTATGGAAAATAGCAAAAATAATTTTGTTAAAATTCATCACCTATTGTAAGTTCATACATGTCACTCGTTAAAATGTACAATGTATTTACATCATGAAGCGCCGGCCACCTCGTCTAGTGGTCAGCGACGTCTGACCGTGATGCGGTGGCCCCGGGTTCGAGTCCCGGCTGGGGCATGGACGTACTTTCTCTCTCTCTCATGTCATTGTCCTCTCTGTGTGTGTGAAAGTGAGTTATGAATGAATGCCTACCCTATGAACGGGTCCTTATGGCATGTGTGTTGAGCATAAAATCGGTCTTCCACCTAAAATGGTGCTCTTAAAAACGGATGCCGTATCATTACTCCATCCTTCATGGACCTGGTCTAGCTCTGCTGACCAACGGGGGCATGTAACAACAACATCATGAAGTAACTAAACGTTGAGTCTATAGACTCAGATCAAAATTAAAATAATAATAACAAAAATAAAATCAAGATAAAAATATATTGAGTAAGAGCCATTCTTACCTCTTATTTCCAAAAGCAGCCCCGAAAAGACATAAATAGAGTACGTAGATTTTAAAATATGCTTACGCACTCTTTTGTTGTCCATTGCGATTAATTCTGGATTGATAAACTAAGTCTTCATAAATATGTTGTGTAAGTTAAACACGGTATTCAGAATAATCACATGACTTCCGGGTGCCAATCATTTTTTCACCAGTCAAGTTGATTAACAATGCAGAATCCTAAAATAATGTCTATTTGAATGCTATAAAACCAGCCACAACGCTCTTTTTCAAAGCATACTCAAATTGAAACAAAATACCACGTAATACAAAATATATCATTACACAACATACACGGTAAAATAACACACTCGAACGCAATGTTTTTTGGCAAGTTTCTATCCAAACGACGGAGATGTCCTACAAATCAAGACTAAATCGAAGAATACAAGTCGTCTCTGACAGGAACTTATAATATGAATATATACCGCTTCCTGATTTTTTGATATCACGACATTTAAATCCGGGAAAAGAGCTCTGGCTAAATGAGCTGCTGTTCGATTGGAAATGCGTCTACAATCACATGTTCTAGAAAACGATTGCAAATTTAATGGTAAGAATTGTTTAACTACTGAAACACTATAAATTTCCTTTTTATCCTTTGATAAAACATTTCTACTAGCTTTCATTACTTGTATCTGGTTGAATGGAATCACGATCACTAAGAGTGCATTCATGTTTGAAAGCACGTGCCTTTGTTGGTCACAGATTTTTCTTTATCCTCGATTGTAAATCCTTTTTTCCCCTTTTGCTACTTGTTTTGAGTTTTATACTCTCATCTGCATCAATACCTCCGATAATCATAAGCCTCATATCGTCGCTTTGGAGGAATAACGCTGCAACTCAAAAAAATCGAAAAATGACATTTTTATATCATTTTGTTCAGAAAAAATCGCTCTTTAGGTTGAACATGGTTACAACTCAAAAGTGTCAAAAAATATCCGTCATTATAAAAAATATATATCCGTCAAAAATATCCGTCAAATTAAAATTACGTCATTAGTTAAAATGCCATTGAAGTCAATCATGCTACATTAGAAAAGAGATTAAAGTGCGGTTTTTTTAATGCTAGTTTCATTAAAATAGTCGTAATAGTTTTGAGCACAAGCGCGATAGAAGTTAGTTTCTGAAAAGTTAAAAATTGCTCTCCTGAAAAATGGGCTTTTTTGAGTTGCAGCGTTGTTCTTCCAAAGCGATGATATGCCGTTGGTTATTCAAGAACGTATGCTCTAATTAGTTAACTTTCCTTAGAATTGGACACCAACATTTCGCTAAATCATCACATTTACATTAAAAAAAGAAAAAAAAAATGAAAAGACTTTACAAGACCAGATCTAAAGTGCTCAAGAGACGTTATACAGCTCTTGGAATTTTTTGTGTTACACCTCGATGATTTTTTAATCCTTTCACATTTCTCATACAGTTTTAAAATCAAAGAAGCAATGCTGTTTGCCGATGAAACACGAATAGAAGCCCTCTTCCGATGTTTTTCCAGCTTTGTCACTCGCATTGCAATTACCTTTTTTTCTGATTCATGACATTCTTCACATTACTACGGGTTTCTTACCCATTCGAGGTACTGTAGCATATCAGTTTTAGTAGGTAAAGGACTGCCATCACTTATATCTAGAAGTTGAAGACTACTGGTGCGTCCGCAGCATTTATTGTAGATTTAGAATAATTTTTTCTGCTCTTGATAATGAATCAACAAATTCACAGTTCACACATCAGCGTAAATTAGAACCTTAGAAAAACATAGTGGCAAAGAAATCAAAGCTGTGCCGGGCACACTGAATAGTGGTGAGAGAGGAAGCAGAATCACGTGAATCGCATGACCGTTTTACTTACGAAAACAGAATGTAATACTTGCTATAGTCGTACAGTAGTAGTCTCGCTATGTCAAAATGCTATACTGCATTGTTTGCTCGATTAATACAATAATAGAAACTAGGTGACCCGTGCGGAATTCCGCAAAAAAAAAAAAAAAAAAAAAAAAAGAAAAAAGAAAAAAAAAAACCCTCTCAACTTAAAATTTAATACGACAATTTTTATTGGCTTCATTTGCACAACATCGCCATCTACTGCCGTCGTTCTGACAACTGTTCAAAGAGATCAAAGACACGTTCACTTTTACAACTACTACAAAAGTGATACCCTATATTAAAATCAAATACCCAAGGCTACTACTAAACTAAATACTAACGTTATCGCAAAACTACCATAGTATTTTGAAACAATAAAAGTTACAATTAAGGTTTACCGAGCTAAGCCTTGGCTTGAAATGTCGCATTTAAAATTGATTTGAACAACAATGGTAACGATTTTAACAGTTGAGCAAAAAATTTAACTTTTTCAAACTTCAATCGCTTATAAGTCGCTTAAACGTGGATTTTCGAGATTCTCGTTACGCGGCGCTAGCGGAGAAACGTTCTAAAGAACGCATTTTTTTTAATCTTTCGAATGAAATCAAAATGGAGACGATACGACAATTATTTCGCTAGATAGAGTCAATTTTGTGCCCAAAAATTGAAGTTCGAATAAAAAACGAACCGACACTTTTTAGAGGGTGGGTCTAATTTTCGTCCATAGCCCGCGGGATAAGCTTCAAAATCATAAATTTTCTTGCAATTCGATAAAGAAATGAGCGAGTTTCGACCGGGTATAGGATTCGGCTTAGAGAAATAATATATGGAGACTAGGTGACCCGTGCGGAATTCCGCAAAAAAAAAAAAAAAAAAAATGTAAAATCTTGTACGTTTGCACGACATCGCCATCAACTGCCGTCGTTCTGACAACTTTTCAAAGAGATCAAAGACACGTTCACTTTTACAACTACTACAAAAGTGATACCCTATATTAAAATCAAATACCCAAGGCTACTACTAAACTAAATACTAACGCTATCGCAAAACTATCATAGTATTTTGAAACAAGAAAAGTTACAATTAAGGTTTACCGAGATAAGCCTTGGCTTGAAATGTCGCATTTAAAATTGATTTGAACAACAATGTAACGATTTTGACAGTTGAGCAAAAAATTTAACTTTTTCAAACTTCAATCGCTTATAAGTCGCTTAAACGTGGATTTTCGAGATTCTCGTTACGCGGCGCTAGCGGAGAAACGTTCTAAAGAACGCATTTTTTTTAATCTTTCGAATGAAATCAAAATGGAGACGATACGACAATTATTTCGCTAGATAGAGTCAATTTTGTGCCCAAAAATTGAAGTTCGAATAAAAAACGAACCGACACTTTTTAGAGGGTGGGTCTAATTTTCGTCAATAGCCCGCGGGATAAGCTTCAAAATCATAAATTTTCTTGCAATTCGATAAAGAAATGAGCGAGTTTCGACCGGGTATAGGATTCGGCTTAGAGAAATAATATATGGAGATTATTCTGAGGGATTGGTAAATATTCTAAAAATATGACTGACTAGCAAAAGTGTGGTTTTTCATAACGATTCTTGGAGACCTAAAAGTTAAATTTGAGCTCAAATGTATCACCTTCAGTAGTTCAGTTTTGCACTAAAATAATTATTTTTGCTTTACACATAATTAAGGGCCTTGCTCCACATCAGCGGAAAACGCGAGCGTAAAGCAGAAACGTAAAATGGATTAAATAGTGTTCCTATGGAAAGTGCCCGGATTTTCGGTTTCTGCCTTCGGTTTCGGTCGCGTTTTACGCTGATGTGGAGCAGCTCCCTTATACTACAGGAAAAAAAAAGCCTCGCGTATTGTCTAAAATATTCGAAACTTCAAGTTAATCCCCGGAGACCTAAATATTTTTCAATTTCAAAATAATTTTTGTTGGTAACTTTGTGAATATAGTGACAATTTTTTATCGACTTGAAATTTCGAATTTCCAGATTTTTTTTTTCGTGATACATTCTACTGTATATCACGAGGACTATATTAAAACTGTATTGGATGACGGATTAGAATTAGGCATTATATTGTTGAAGATTCGAGCTAGTATTTAGGTTTGTTAGTAGGAAGGTAAAAGCACCAGTAGTCGACAAATGCACTAGTAGTTGACGCCCTTACGGTGAAAATTCGAAGCACAGAAGCCAAAATATCAGTTAAGAACAAGCTGAGAGTTTAGCATTAGAAATTTAAACACCATATTTAAATTTTATAATTTTGTAAAATTTTATAACTTTTCTTGTTAAGTTAGTTTTCTTTATTAGTGTCGACTACTACTGCATTTTCAACTGCTAGTATGGGTACAAACTGATAGTAGTTTTACTTTCCTTTAAAAAAGTTTTACATTGTTGCGTTTATTATCGCAACAATGAATAATAACTTATAAGAAACACTTGGTATATGAGCCAATATTTAGAAAAGTGCCAATTTGAAGTTGGAGTTTTCTGAAAAAAAATTTTTTTTGCAGAAGAAAACTAATATTGGATTTTAAGTCTAAATTGGGTCTAAATGCAAGAAAATAAAAGGGGGGAGGTCAAGGAAGTTATTTACCCCCTCCGTAGATTACTCACTTTTAAGCCGTTACAGATCTGATGAATGTTACAGATCTGATGTTAATATGAGTTACATATTTGAGTTTATGCTTTCAGTCTTCGTTAACATCTCTAAATATGATATCATTTCCTTGCATTTTTAACACAGAATTAAGATAATTATATTAAAATATACATATTAGGCTAAAAAATCAGATTTCATTATAAAAAAGCATTTTTTGAAAATAAAAATGACCGATAAGATTTTTAGATAAAATAAATTACGAGATTACCAAATCCAAGCTAATAAAACATTTGTTTTGTTTTGAAACAACACACAACTTCAACTTTTTCTACACACAACTCTGCTGCTTGCTTTTCTTGAATTAGTTGCAGGAAATTTAATTTCTTGATCAGAAATTCAAATTTAGCATGCTAGTTATTATTTAGTTATTTAGCGAAGTTATGAGAAATTGAAGCACCAAAATAAATAAATAAATAAATAAATAAATAAAATTAATAAATAAATAAAATAAATAAATAAATAAATAAAGTAATAATAATAAATTAACTTAATTTCTGCAGTGTCAATTTTTCTTATTTTACGAACTTCTATTGTTAGGTCATACAAACCACAAATGAAGCAATTGTACTAAAACTCATTACTTTTCATTTTTTAAGAACAAACATATTCAATATATATGGCTAAAACCTATGATTTTTGCTTTTTATAATTTTGAAACAAGTGAGTTAGTTCTGTAACATATTCGCTGTTTTTCAATGTTACCGCTCTGACTGTTACCGATCTGACAAACTGACAAAGTTGTTTTTTTATTTCCGAGTCGATCGCACTAAACCAAAATCAAACACGTGGTTTTTTCACTTGTAATAAAGGACTATACTTATATATAAAATAATTTTTAAAATAATAAAAACTGCGCATTTTAGAGTTTGTTACCGATCTGATGACTCAAATGACACACATTTTATAAAATCACTTTAAAAAATCTTACCTATAATTTTAGATGCAGAAATGCAAATTTTTAATTACGATTCGATAAAACATCCCATCAGGCACTCAGTATCACGTGGTATAGGTGCAGGAAATGATTTTGGGAGCCTAAACATAGATCGGAAGTTATTGTTACCACTCTGACGGCGGAACTTGGGACACGCTTATTTCGCATCGGCTAGAAAATCAGAAATCGATTAAAACAAAAATGGAGTAAAATATTAACAAAGGGGTAAAAATAGAATCGTTTTTTGTGCAAGTGCGTTTTTTTGGGAAGTTAGAAAGTGCGCAGGGCCTGTTTGCATGCTAAGCTTTGCTACTGGGGACACGTTACCGATCTGATTTTTGATGTATAAAAACAACATTTTCTGACGAAAAAAAAAATGTTTTTCTGATGTTATTAGATGAAATGAAAGCAGAACCTTATCTTCTTTTTGGGGAAAATTATTTTTTTAACTAGTTATTGAAATACTAGTGAAAATTCACTTGGGACTCAAATTGGCACTTTTCTAAATATTAGCTCATATATTTATCAATGATTAGGCAAAAATATGATACTTGACTTTTTTCTGGACTTTTGTCATACTATTACAGTTTAAACGGTGTCATTGATTTCATTTCAATCGAATGTCAGAGATTTTTCTAACTAGAAAAATATATATTTTTTTAATTTGTCAATCAAAAAGCTATAGTAATGAATAATAACGTGCTAGTATAATCAAATCGCAATGGAATTGATGTATACGTTCAAAATCTTTAATTCGTGAAAATTTTACTACGTAGTGCCATAAAATGTGTTTTAAACGAAATATTTATTTGAATGCTATTTTTTATTCTTTTTCTGGTACCTTAAAAGTTGAATTTTAAAACAAATTTCTTACTGAGGGAAAGAAAAAGCCCTTTTAATCGAAGTTTTCAAGTTCAAATTACATGTTTTGCTTTGAAACCTATAGGGTGAGTTCTGGTAAGTGCGTCCACGGGGTAAGTGCGTCCACTGGGAATTATATGAACACTGTCTTGAAATGGCTTCTGCAACACATCGACTATGTTAGATAACTGTCTAATGATAATTTCAATAGGTAGAATTCAGGCCTGGATTCAATAGACGAAACACAATCAGGGATAATTTAAATGTCTTCAAAAAAACTCTTAAGTAAAGATTGAGAAGGTTTTGTTTCAGTTTCTCTTGTAGTCATACCAAGCAATTGAAGTCAAGAAATGCAAGTTGTTTCTTATAAGTAATAGCTACTAATAACATAACATGGGGTATTTTGATCAAATACTCTAACTAAAATTTGTTTATATGACGGTACGCACTTTCCCTTTCTTTAAAGTAAGGTGGGGTAAGTGCGTACCATTATGATGGGGCAAGTGCGTACCACTATCATGAGGCATATGCGTACTATTATGCGGAGCAAGTGCGTACCATTATGATGAGGCAAGTGTGTACCATTACGTGGAAAATCCGACTCTCGTAATTCACCTTTAATTTTGCTTATAACTCTTTTATAAACCGATTATAAATCCGACGTCATTTCCATCAAGTATTTATATTAACATTGAATGCGGCATAAGATTTCAATTTTATTCATTACCTCTGAAACATATTGGCTTTTAGATATCAGTTAGTAAATTTTTCGTTGAAAATAGCGATCATGAGCTATACTTAATTTAAACCAGAATAACAAATGAAGCAATGAAATTAAGTGAAACACTAAATAAGGAACCTACTGATTCAAAAAACGAAGGTGGAGTAATGAATAAATTATATTTAAGAAAATTAAAGAACACCTTGTGAAAAACTATTTGAATGTACAAGAAAAAAAAAGTACAAGCATTACATCATGATCAATTATTCTCTTTTTTTTGCTCTTTATTTTGTGTTTTTTCTTACTGCTGCTGATTCTAATAAGAAAAATATTTTAAAACCGTATTTATTCAAAAAAAAAAAAAACAAATTGTTCACTCAGGTCACCTAACGATCTACCATACAAATAGAATTAAAGAAAATCACAGGGATACGCACTTACAACAAAGCTATTGGACGCACAAGTCTCATCTTACATTTAAGAAGGGGTAAGTGCGAACCCTGGCTTAAACACAGACTGATTAATGTATTTAACCAAAATAAACTATGTAGACTATGAGTGATTATTACTAAATAAAAACAACTTACATTTGCTCACTAGGTCTTATTAAAAGGACAGAGGAAGAATCACAGACACAACTCTCTCAATCTTCAAATCACAGTTGTTCGCAAGACACGTGGAATATCACTGATTGCGTCTTATCCATGCAAGCAAGTGCTGATCTCTAGTATTAGGAATTATCCCAAGGCAACTACCTAACATATTTAATATGTGCCAGAAGTTTTTTACTGCTCATATTCACATAATTTAAGGTGGACGCACTTACCCCGCTAGGTAGGGAAAGTGCGTACCTTAGAATAGGTGTCATAAACCAGGTCACAAAACCTATGCTTATGATTTATTTGACATATTATATGGTTAAAAATCTTAGTAAAGGATCTGGAAAGAAAACTAAAAAAAAATTTTGAGTGTACAAGATTTTTCAACAGAGCCGCATCCCTGAGAACATGAACTTTGCAAAAAAGGGTACGCACTTACCAGAACTCACCCTAGTTAATTTTCTTCGTTTGTTCTCGCAATACAAAAATCATATGCTTCTCTAGGGATGGAGGTGGGGGGGGGGGCAGTTGAATAATGAAAGAAATGGATCAATAGAACAAAGTGGCAGCTCCATGTGATTTTTCTTTTTTTTAAATTATTTAATTGCTGAAACATTTTTAATGTAGAAGAAAGAGTGGAGGGAATCTAGTGGCTTCTTAATTTCTGCAATTTTTGTTCAAGTATGACTTTCATCGATTTTAATTACGTATATTCCTCAATTAATGAATAGGTCTCTTAGTACAGTGCCCGCCACTGATAAAATCACTGGATTATAAAATCAACCACTTTATGAAATCAAATCTGGAAGAACATAATCATTATTATATCAAAACATGTTAAACCATCCTTTAATAAAATCATTAGCGCCGTTTTATAAAATCAAGCTTTCGGAGAGTATATATGTTGAAAAAGGGGAAAAAAGAAAAAACGCTTTTTCTTGTCTGAATAAAACCAGAATTTTCTTTCTCCTCAAGATTTAAAAGAAGTGTCAGCACTAGATGATGATTTGCAAACATCAGGAGAGAAAGCTGACTGCGAAATTGCAACAGAAATACAGTGAACTCTCACTTATGCGCCAGCCCAAGGGACCAACAGAAAACGACGTATAAGTGAGAAAGACGTATAAGTAAACAAGCCTATTTAAAGGACTAAAGCGCAACATAGGTTCTAATGAGAGAATGGATAAGAATGTTTCTATAGATAAGGGGCATATTACTATGGTTTGGCAATTACTGTAACGTAACTGCAATAATAATGAGAAAACAAAAATTGTAGCATACTTAATTACGAACTCTTCCCTTTAAAACGATGCATAATAGATAACACAGGCCTACAAAAAAAAATTTTTTTTTTGGTGCCTAGGATTTTTGAGCAAATTTCAACTACATTTTTATTGCTGAATTTGAATATGCAAGCAGTTTTTCTGTATCAGCTCTAGATTTTTAGATAAATTCACTTATCTATCAATGCTTTTTTCTATATAATACGCTCAAGTATGAGTGTTGTAAAATTTATACAGGGAAATATTCTTGTATATTTTCCTTATTGTATGTCTTATTTTGAAACCAATTAAATTTAAAATAATAATATTTATGATATAACTAATTATTATTTAAAAAAATAATTATTATTTCAATTTATCTATATGTAAAAAAATGAATATATGTATATTTGTTTGTTCCTTAAACAAATCCACAGTTTTCGTAGGATTTTCATCAAACTTGGCACAGAGGCTCCTTGATGCACTAGAACTCACATAGGAGGGGTTTTTAAATTTTTAAAAACTCCAAAAAACTCAAAATTCAAATTTTTCGTCTCAAAATGGCCATTTTCTTTCAACTTTGAACAGATAGAGTAATAGAGCCTTTAAGAATACATATTGAAAACACTTAACACATTTAAATACGAGTATTTTCTGACAAAGATTACGGTTAACAGTGAACTATCAATTCAAGGCTCACCTTTTTCATTTTAGCATGAAATAAGTTAAAAACAATTACTGCAACAATTATTTGCATTCAACACTATTTGAACCACTATGTTGTATTAATAAGCACCTGGGCAACCCCGGGTAATAACCCTAGTTTATTATAAAAAGAAGACTAACAATATAAGATATATAACTGACTGTTGACCTTGGTTGTTCCTTGTTTCTTGTGCATCTGGGATAGCAGAGACAAGACGCAACACTGGGTTATAAAAGAGTGGTCTAGGATAGCAAACATGGATGTTGAGGAAAATAATATCATTAATGATCTTTTAGTTCCAAGAGAGAAAATCATCTTTCCACCACTGCATATCAAACTGGGTCTAATGAAGCAGTTTGTAAAGGCTCTTGATAAGAATGGATCATGTTTTGCATATATAGGGGTAAAAATGCCTCAGCTGGAGTATGGAAAAAATTAAAGCAGGAATATTTGATGGCCTACAAATAAGACAGCTGATTAAAGACCCTGGCTTCATAAATTCAATGATTGAGATTGAACAAAAAGCCTGGAATTCATTTGTTTTAGTTGTCCAAAATTTTCTGGGTCAACATAAAGCTGAAAACTATGTTGAATTAGTCAATGGAGATGCTGAATAATTTCAGATCACTTGGGTGTAACATGAGTAGAAAGGTGCACTATTTACACAACCACTTAGACCGTTTTCCTGATAATTTAGGAGACATTAGTATGGTGAAAGATTTCACCAAGATATAAAATGCATGGGGGATCGCTATCGAGGAAGATGGGATACTCACTTGATGCCAAATTACTGCTGAATTTTAAAACGTGGATTTGTTCTAATACGCTCAAGAATGTCACACAAAAGAAGTTTCCGAACTGTTCAGTGAGTAACTGGTTTAAATGATGACTTTTTCTGTTTTCTTTTGCATATAATAGATAATATCCGTGTAATATAATAAAAATTAATTGTTTAATTTGGCTTTTTTAAACCATAGTTTTTCTTTTCAAATAGAGTTATGTACAATTCATTAAAATGTTAATATCTTAAAAATTCGAGCTGATAGGCAAAAACTAATAGCATATTTGAATTCAGGGCGTCAAATTCATAATGAATCACCTCCAAAATCTTCGGCACCAAAACCACTGTTGACCAGTGTAATTGTCCTTCTTCGAACTCTAGTGCATGCGAAAAAATGTCTTCGGTGAGCAATAAAGGCGAAAGATTAAAGAGAAAAGCAAAGAAAAATGCTTATTTTTTAAAGAAAATAATTTTTTTTTTTTTTACATTTTTGGTAAAATTCGGCGCATAAGTGAAATATTTATGTTTAAAGGGACGCATAAATGAATGATGCCGCCATTATTTTGCTATGGAATGTGCTGGGACCATTTAAAGTCGTCGTATAAGTGAAAAAGGCGCACAAATGAGGCGGAGTATAAGTGAGAGTTGTAAATTTTCGAATTATGGTCACACCAAGAAGTGGAAGAATCAGTCTCTGAAGATGAAGAAATCTCAGTCATAGTGCCAAATTTGCCTTCTTCCGTTGATGTCAGAAAAGCTCTTGCTGTGTCATACAGTGCCCTTTAGAGCAAAGAGGAGGTAATACTAAAAGTTACAAGAACTTTTATAAACTCTCAAATGACTTTGATTCCTTACTTTTAAATTCTGCTTCTCAAACAACGATGAGTCATTATTTTAAATACCCTTGTGTAATTTTAAAAATGTACTTAATACATATGAGTTACATTCGAATTGTGCTGTAATTAACTGAAAATAAAACATTGATAATAGCAATTCATTTCTGTTTTATTTTGTAAAAACTTTCAAATCTTTTCTTTTTGTAAATTTTATACATACCGGTTTATAAAATCAGCCGCGCAATGAAATCAAATATCCTCGGAGCAAATGTGATTTTAATAAGCGGCGGGAACTGTATTTGCATAAATACAAACGAAAAAGAATCCTGCTAAACTATCAAATTACATCTCGACTATAAAATTCAAAAAACGCTTTCATCAAAACCTTGCAAGATGTGTTCCATTTTGGATCAATATCGTCACTTTATTTCTTTTCTTCGTTGTTTATTTCAGACTGAATAATTTTTATTTATTTCAACCCTAATACATTTAATATATCTTTTTCTTTGTTTTACTGTATGTAAAGAAGTTTCAATGAACAGGAAATGATTAAAATCTTCCCTCCCGTCTGATTTGCATTGCCTTAAAAAACTTTTTTTTCTCCTTTTTTTGCACAGCTATTGCTTGCCTAAGATGGTTCTTTTATGTGTATAATGTCGCTTTTTCATGAAAATTCCAACATTTCACTTTAATTATTCATAATGTCCGTATTCTGAAATATTTCAGAGTAATTACAGCACAAGTCACTTTTTGAAAACCATATTTAAGTTAGAATTTTCCATAAAACTAGTAAATCTTATTAATGTATGTATTTAACAAATACATTTTTTACTTCCTTTTACGTAGTAAAGGAAGTATTGTGATAGCGAAAAAAAAATCACTCAAATTTGAGTCTAAGTTTTGATTTTGCTCACCCCCGAATGAATGTTCAGTAGTTTTTTCGACCTGTCAGCATGTGCATATGTACCTACCAACATATAAGCAGCCGAAAAATCCTTTTCAACCACCCCCGAGTTAATTACGACGAGTTTTCTCGTGACGTCTGTACATACGTAAGTGCGTATGTGTGTCGCATAACTCAAAAACTATATGCCGTAGAAGCTTCTCGTTTGCAGGGACGTCATTTCGAATTTTTCCAGGGGGGGGGGCAATTGACCCCCCCCCCTGCCCCTCTAAATGACGGGCCTGCTCGTTTGGTATGTAGGCTCTGAGGATGGTGAATAGTTGGTTCGGTGACAGAAATATCACGAATAGCCTCATATAAATTGAGTCAATAAATATAATTTAAAAAAAGAATTTCTGAAGTGTATATCGTTGATTTGTGAACTGCACACACTTTTTACTGATTTATTTTTGTGGCACACAATAACAGACGGCATCCCGTTTAAAAATCAAAATGAAAATTCACCTTTAAAATTTTTGTGTTAAGCTTTTAAACTGATATGATCTTAATTTTGAATCGTATTTTAGGCTCTTAAATATTACATTTTTCTTAATCATCTTAGGTGCAAGTGACAAACACGAAAAGTACTACGAATTGGTTTTTGTCTAATGTTTGGCGGTGTTTTGTCCTCTCTTAAGTTTGAGAGAATAATCTGTCGTAAGCAAAGCGTTTTTTTAATTCGAAATAATACGAAAATAGATAATATAACAAGGATTATACTTTATTTGATACTGGAAAAAAATTGAAAAAATAACATGCTTTTACTTGCTTAAAAATTTACGCCTCTACTCAACCTACCTCAATTCGAATTTTTAAAAGTCGATATTTTCGGGTGGTGATTCCATTTTTCATTTATTAGTCAAATTTTTAATCTTTTGAGAACCAAAGGCATTGCGGTAGAGTGGGGAACTCTTTATACATAGAAAATTTAATTGGAGACGGAAATAAAACGTATGTCAAATTTGGTTGTGAAAAAAGTGAAATGCATGTGAAAATTGGTTACGAAAATTGGGTATAAACTCGTGGGACATATATACATATCTGGTTCATAAGACATGCAAACCTACTACAACACTGCAAAAAAATAACTGCTGTTTTTACTGTATTATAATGGCAGCCGAGGTTCCAATTTAAAACTGTAAAATGCACAGTAATAAACTGTAAAACTAGCAATTTTACAGTTTATTTCTGTAGAGTTAGAAATTTTACAGTTCATTGCAGTAAAACTTAACCGTATGATACTGGCGGCAGAGGTTCCAATTTAAAACTGTAAAATACAGGGTAATAAACTGTAAAATTTGCAATTTTTCAGTTTATGACTGCAAAATTAGCAATTCTTGTGTTTAGTACTGTAAAAGTAGAAATTTTACAGTTTATTACTGTAAAAAGCAATTTTTACAGTTTATTACAACGAAATTAGCTGTATTATACAATAAAAACAACATTAATTTTTTAGTGTATTTTTCAAAATTTATTCATTTATTATCCAGTTTAGAAACATTTGGATAATTAATTGCATTTCCTATAATTAATTTTGAATTGAAAAGCAACTAGAAATAAAATTATGGCAGTATGAATTTAAATGTATTTTTTATTTGGGATGTTCTCAAAAGAAATTAAGGTATAAGTTTCAAATAATAAGCTATTTTACTATACTGTTTATTTTTTTTTGCCAATGCTAAAATTCTGAAGTCTCAATGATGCATATAAAATACGTTTAAAAAGTAACATTTAATGATTTATAAAATATTTTTGAAATTTAGGTGATACACACGCTCAATGTTTTTTAAAAGACTATGTACCTCATTGAAATAGTACTGCCTCATGAATTGTTTGCTTATTGTCTGCATAAATATTTTCTGCATAAACAATATCAAGTTTCACCGGCAGTGTAATTGATTTTTAATTGCTTTCTTCCTAATTTTTGAAAGACTTCTTACACCTGTCAAAACAAATTGATTTAGGGTCAATCCATGCGAAATCATACAGGAAAACTAAACATTGTTGCTCACTATTTTTGATTTTTAAAACTTTTTGCCTGTTAATTAACTGCTATATTGGGAGCATGAAACAATGGTTTAAAAAATTTTAAACCTTCAGAATTTTTTTTGGCAAGCACTTTTCAGTAGCTGCGGAAGCGACTTTTCGTGAAAAGAGTACTTTGTGAAGATGCTTATAACTTTTTTATTTATAAATATATCAAAATGATTTAAAAACCACTTGATTGAGCAAAAAATAATCTAAATTTCTATACCAGTTATTTTTCTGATAATTAGTAACAAATTTGTGTAAAATTGGCTTAAAAATAAGATTTTTTGTGTGAAATTTTACATTTTCGGCATAAAAATATTAGTAGAAGGAATTAAGACTCACCCTTACTTATTTTTCCCTTGAATAGATATCTCATAGGACTATTCCCAGAAGTAGTGTGAAACATTTGAAGACAGTCTTTTTTTTTATATAATTTGTCAAACTTGGCATTTTGGAGAAAAAATGCTAACTTTGAGATTTAATATCTGAAAAGGGACTGAATGAAAATCTACAAAAATTTAACTGGATAACCTTCTTATAGTAGTAAATATGTAGCAAAATTGTTATGAGTGATATCGTTCTAGTTTTAGAGATATGGAGCCGCGAAGTTGACTGAAAAATTTCATTTATTTTGACGCCAAAAAATCATCACATAATGCAAAATTAATTATTCTCGTAATATTAGATGAGTTTTTTTGTGGTATAAACTAACCCTTTTACCAAAACATATAATATTTTAATTTATTTTCCATTTACAGAAAGAAATAATTTAGATATTATGCTTTTATAAATGCATTTTTTTCTACGTGTTAGTCATAAAAACATGATTTTCCTAAAGCGGTCTTTATGCATCTAGTGAGCAAAGAACAATTATAGTTTTAATCTAACCTACAACTCTTCATTCATTTTTAAAAGTTTAAAGCGTTAAAACCCCCCTACAGCACCAAAAAGTCGCTAAAAATCCGAATTTAAGCTCTAGATCCTGCCATTTTCCGTGAGACTGCGCCTGTGTAACAGCAGAAAATGGCGGACGTATTTTCGCGAAAAATTGTAGGATCTAGATCAGTGTTTCCCAACCTTTTCAAGCTCATCACCCCCTTCAAGATGTCGACTGACACCTATCGCCCCCCCCCTTCTTTTTTCTTCCTCGAAAAAACCATAATTTGGAGCAAGTGAACATCTTTTTTTAAAAAATATAAGTACCTAAAGGAGCGGTAAATTCTTAAGGGGCGATGGGTATTTAGAAGAGAAAATAGCAGTAAAAAAAGGGTAACGAAAACCGAAATTGTAAATATGTACAAAACCGCTTGTTCAGTGTTCAGACAATTAATTACACGTTAAGAAAGAAACAAATTGAAGTTCAAGCTCTTCCTCTTTGCACCTCGGATTAACCTTAGTGAATATTTTATCATTCACTGTCAATTTTATGAATTTTCAGATTTTCAATTTATTTTCCTTCCAATTTTTTGTTTCAATGATTTTAATTACCCAGATTCCAGCGAACAAAAGAAAATAATTTCTTGAAAAATGTACTTCTGTTTTTTGATAAGTACGTCAATGATCTTAGTTTAAATGTTTCCCTTCAAATGATTATATCAGTTCGCTTCGTGAAAGAAAAAAAATAAAGGTATTTTATTTATTCATTAATATTTTTAGTTTAAAAGTGATTAGTCATAGTATCTTTATTGCGTACATTTTACTTCAAATTAAAGTTAGGTACTTATATTTTTAATATTATAGATGTTCACTTGCTCCAAATTATGGTTTTTTCGTGGAAGAAAAAAGAAGGAGGGGGGCGATAGGTGTCAGTCAGCATCTTGAAAGGGGTGATGAGCTTGAAAAGGTTGGGAAACACTGCTCTAGATCCTACCCTTTTCCGCAAAAATACGTCCGCCATTTTCTGCTGTTATACAGACGCAGTCTCACGGAAAATGGCAGGATCTAGAGCTTAATTTCGGATTTTTAGCGACTTTTTGGTGCTGTAGGGGGGTTTTAACGTTTTAAACTTTTAAAAATGAATGAAGAGTTGTAGGTTAGATTAAAACTATAATTGTTCTTTGCTCACTAGATGCATAAAGACCGCTTTAGGAAAATCATGTTTTTATGACTAACACGTAGAAAAAAATGCATTTATAAAAGCATAATATCTAAATTATTTCTTTCTGTAAATGGAAAATAAATTAAAATATTATATGTTTTGGTAAAAGGGTTAGTTTATACCACAAAAAAACTCATCTAATATTACGAGAATAATTAATTTTGCATTATGTGATGATTTTTTGGCGTCAAAATAAATGAAATTTTTCAGTCAACTTCGCGGCTCCATATCTCTAAAACTAGAACGATATCACTCATAACAATTTTGCTACATATTTACTACTATAAGAAGGTTATCCAGTTAAATTTTTGTAGATTTTCATTCAGTCCCTTTTCAGATATTAAATCTCAAAGTTAGCATTTTTTCTCCAAAATGCCAAGTTTGACAAATTATATAAAAAAAAAGACTGTCTTCAAATGTTTCACACTACTTCTGGGAATAGTCCTATGAGATATCTATTCAAGGGAAAAATAAGTAAGGGTGAGTCTTAATTCCTTCTACTAATATTTTTATGCCAAAAATGTAAAATTTCACACAAAAAATCTTATTTTTAAGCCAATTTTACACAAATTTGTTACTAATTATCAGAAAAATAACTGGTATAGAAATTTAGATCATTTTTTGCTCAATCAAGTGGTTTTTAAATCATTTTGATATATTTATAAATAAAAAAGTTATAAGCATCTTCACAAAGTACTCTTTTCACGAAAAGTCGCTTCCGCAGCTACTGAAAAGTGCTTGCCAAAAAAAATTCTGAAGGTTTAAAATTTTTTAAACCATTGTTTCATGCTCCCAATATAACAGTTAATTAACAGGCAAAAAGTTTTAAAAATCAAAAATAGTGAGCAACATGGTCTGTATGATCTCACATGGATTGACCCTTTATCATGCTTTCTATTATTATTTCATTCTCTCTGTCTTGTATTTTATTTGTTTACACTTTTCACGACCTCATATCCATTTTTCGACGACGATGGTAATGCACTGGAAAAATATTTTTTTTTTAAATAAACATGCATTAAAAAAAAAAAAATGAAAAAAAAAATCCCACCTAAATATTCTGTTTCATAGTATCATGATTATTCGAAAGCAATGAAAACAGTTCCACTAATTTTCATTTCACGGAGTAAAACTTTTACCTGATTTTTCATTTAGATTTCATTTGATTGCTCATATGATTTTCCGTTCAACGTTATTGAATTTCAAATATGCTTTGTTATCATTCGGTGTAAAGATGGTAAAGCGTGCAACGACATTTTTAGCATCACAACTCATGCAAAATTTTAAGTATATAATAGTAAAAAAGACCTCGGTCGAAGTTTAAAAACTGCTGTTAAGAGCATACTTCTATGATCTCAGTGAATTTCGCACTAATTTTCATGAATACTGATGAAAAAAGAAATAGTTGAAAAGTGTGAAACATTTAATAAAACAGAAGGCAGTGATAAAACACGCATCGAAAATGTGTCGGAAGAAAAAAGAAAATAAGTTTAAAGAAGCAATAAAGGAGAAATAAGAAACATAAAGTAAAAAACCAATTCGACAGCTCTAGAAAAAAGAGAAAAGAAAAACTGCTGGCTTTTTTTGTTAAAAAAACATTAATTACGCATGTTTGAATACAAAAAAAAAAAAAAAAAATCGACTACAGTTCATTTTGCCTGTAAAAAATCAGACCTTCCGGTTGGTATAAAAACTGAAAGCATGTGAGGATTCCCACCTCCCTAAATTACAAGTTTCGCTAACAATTAAAATAAAAAAGAAATGAAATAAAAATTAAAAAGAAAAAAAGTGAAACCTTGGCGCATTGCATATAAGATACATAAGTTATTTTAATGGATAAAATTCCTTAATAATCAAATGTTAAAAAAGGGAAAGGCAATTTTCGATTATTAGCATCTATCTTACACATGAAAAAGAGCTAAGATTAGATTGAAAAAAATAAAACCGACCCTGTTTGCCAACTTTATATTAAAAAGAACTTACAGGTCAGATAGCATTTTAAAGTTTAACATATTTAATTTTTTTCGAGAGGACATGGTCAACAAGGAAAGATAATCCTTATTAGTAAAATTTGCTAGTCACAAAAGCAGAATAAGGAAGGAAATTTGAAAATCCTTTTAAAAACCTTATACTAAAATCAATTACAAGTATTTTACTTATTAACACAGATAGAAACTGGCAACAGATAAATATTTTCAATCATTGAGTTCTCTTTCCTTGTCGGCCAGCAATAACATCGCTTTCCAATCGCGTGAAAAAAAGTTTAGCCGCATTTGCTCAAAAATGTTAAAATTCGAGTTCGATAAAACATGAACGTTCCAAACACACTATATCAGGCGCAGAGTTTTTTCTTTCTTTTGGTGCTATTGTTTTAAATTTTAAAGTACACATTCACTTAAAAATTCGCGAAAAGCTACTGAAATTTCTACTTTTTACTACTTTTAGCTACTTTTCAATTAATATCTTCTTTAACTAGTGTCATCCGAAGACGCGACATAGCTAAGAATACTCTCGATCAAAACTCTCCTTTCAAAAAAAAAAAAAAAAAAATGGTCCATCCGTTTTGGCGCTAGAGCGACACAGACAGATACACAGATCGACAAATGCACAGATACACACACACATCAAGCTCATAACCCCCTTGTTGTGTCGAGGGTTGAAAATGAAAGCATTGATGTGTATCATAATTAAAAATTCATAATCAATAATTTAAATCTTAATTCCTACCTTAATCTCCTCAAGATAGGAATCAGAAAAATCAGGTAAGCTAGCCATAGCAGGCGTGCTACAGCAACGACGACTTTGGAAATTCATCCTCCTCCCATGCGCACCTTCCATCTTCAAAAAAGAACTTCAATCTCTCTCAGAAAGATGCAACAAGTTTAAGAGCGTCTGTTTCAGCCTTTTTTGCGTCGAATTCTATTGACCGAAGCTATCGGCTTTCAAGGAGTAAATATTGAATTTTCTCCACACGCATCCGAACTTTTCTTAGCGGGAGGTTCCTATGGAAGGTTTCGTCCAATCGCTAAATTTCACCTTTCGAATGCGCAGAGGATATGACACTTTTGCCGATCAGAAAGGCCAGCAGTTGAGAGGGTTTTGAGATTTGTGTGTTCTATTTGGAGTAGAAGTGTATAGTTCGTAACTATGTTTTGGCTATTAGAAAATGCATTGTAGTGTGCAAAAAAAGAAAAAAAAAATGTTTTTTCCTAAAATATGCATTTTCTTAGAATAGTTGTACTAGTTGTACCCGCACGGCTGTGCTCGTGCTATAAAGTTAAAAAAAGCAGGCCATGCAATTTGAATGCACTTTAAAAGCATCCAAAACAACCGCTATAAAATATAATACTTTTAAGATTATAATGATCTCTTTAATTAAGTTTTAGCTTGACGGGAGGGAGGAGAGCGATATTTTCATTTTGTTTTAATGTACCGCGTAACTTTAATCTAATGCATCAACCACCAAAAGCATTGATTTTTTAAATTTTTTTGGAACATCATACGTGTTCGAGGTCCCCAACTCACAGCTGTAAAATTGGCTGCGCCGCAATAAGTTGACTATTGTTAGAAAAACATAGTTACAGTTTCTACCAGCAAGGGAAAAGTGAATTTTCTTTCTTATTCAACAGTTAAGTGGGTTTTGTGACTTGTGTGATCTATTTGGAATATAAGTGTATAGATCGTAACAATGTTTTGGCTATTAGTAAATGGATTGCTAGTTCAAAAAATTATTTTTTAAAAACGTTACATCCTAACATATACATTTTCTAAGAACATACAGTATTACGTCAAAAATCCGAAAACACATTGCGAAGCTCTCGCTGTGGAACATCGGTGACTTTTTAGAATGAGCTTTCATCAGTTTTTTTTTTTTTTTTTTTTTCAGAAATTGATTTAATTTTCTTTGGGCGAAGTCGGTGCATTTTCTGGAAGTTCGTCCAATTTACTTTGTTTTATTACTGTTCAATAGTTCCTCATTGAGTACACGCAGTACTTTAAATACTCTTCATTTCTTCTTTGTATTCGGTAAAAATAAGAGTTTAATTTTTGTTAAATTTTACAAAAAATTTCATATTGTAGAATTATTTCTTGAGTATATACAAAATTGAATGTTCACCCATGTGGGTTGTTTTGTATTTTTCACATACGTCATCCCGTAATTTGTTAAATTTAACATTGTTGAATATGTACAAAAGGATGGCGTATTTAAAAAGAAAGTGACTGAATTTATTAATTTATACTTACGACTTTTGTACTGTACAGTTGTAATAATAATAAATAATTAAATCTTTTCATATTAAGTAATAAAAAGGAATGAGTACCATATCTATTTCTAAAATACTTGATATTGAAACAATAAACATTAAAAATCTGGTATGGACCCCACACTACTTCCTTTTACGTGTAAATTTCTTAGTAGTTGCCTTAAGTGTTAAAAAAAGTGCTTGGAGGGAGCAAGGTAACAATTCAAATATTTACTCCCCTAATCTACCACGAAACAGTGCAAAAAATATTTTACAATGGTTAATTTTCTAAATATTGCTGATTTTAATATCATTTAGTGAATTTTTCGCAAAATATCGCCAATAGCGCCAAGTTGAACCCAAATTCAAAAAATAAGTTTTTCGCCAAATTTGTCACCAACTTGGCGATATGTCGCCAACTTGGCGATATGTCGCCAAGTCGCCAAGTTTATCGAAGAGTCTTCCTCTAAGCCCAACTCACATGCTGTAAAGTTGTCTGTTCCGCAATAAGCTAAATATTGTTAAAAAAACATAGTTACAGTTTCAACTAGCAAGGGAAAAGTGAATTTCTTTCTTTATACAGTGCGACGCAAATGTTCACACACAACGCAAAATGAATCTCCATATATTATTTCTCTAAGCCGAATCCTATACCCGGTCGAAACTCGCTCATTTCTTTATCGAATTGCATGAAAATTTATGATTTTGAAGCTTATTCCGCGAGCTATTGACGAAAATTAGACCCACCCTCTAAAAAGTGTCGGTTCGTTTTTTATTCGAACTTCAATTTTTGGGCACAAAATTGACTCTATCAAGCGAAATAATTGTCGTATCGTCTCCATTTTGATTTCATTCGAAAGATTAAAAAAAATGCGTTCTTTAGAACGTTTCTCCGCTAGCGCCGCGTAACGAGAATCTCGAAAATCCACGTTTAAGCGACTTATAAGCGATTGAAGTTTGAAAAAGTTAAATTTTTTGCTCAACTGTCAAAATCGTTACATTGTTGTTCAAATCAATTTTAAATGCGACATTTCAAGCCAAGGCTTAGCTCGGTAAACCTTAATTGTAACTTTTATTGTTTCAAAATACTATGGTAGTTTTGCGATAACGTTAGTATTTAGTTTAGTAGTAGCCTTGGGTATTTGATTTTAATATAGGGTATCACTTTTGTAGTAGTTGTAAAAGTGAACGTGTCTTTGATCTCTTTGAAAAGTTTTCAGAACGACGGCAGTAGATGGCGATGTTGTGCAAATGAAGCCAATAAAAATTGTCGTATTAAATTTTAAGTTTAGAGTGTTTTTTTTTTTTTTTTTTTTTTTTTTTTTTTTTTTTTTTTTTTTTGCGGAATTCCGCACGGGTCACCTAGTAATAATTAAATTATAGTTTAAAAAATAAAAACTAAAAAATGTGGATTTACAGTACTTGAGTACTATAGTTTTCACATGAGATTATACTAAGTTGATTTATCGAAGAATCTTGCTCTAAGCCCAACTCACACACTGTGAAGTTGGCTGTTCCGCAATAAGCTAACTATTGTTAAAAAACCATAGTTACAGTTTCAAGGGAAAAGTGAATTTTCTTTCTTTATTCAGTGCGACGCAAATGTTCACACACAAAGCAAATATATGAATAATAATTATATTATAGTTAGAAAAAATAAAAACTAAAAAAATAGGCTTTTAGAGTTAATCAAACTAACATGCACTTACAATATATCAAAATATGTTACCTTTATATTTGCAAAGAACGTGAATTTTATCTTATATTCAGAGTGACACACTAACAACTGAAACACTTGTAATACATCAGAATGTAATACAGTTTAGCTTTCAGTATTGACAATAGTATTAAATATATTGCTTTTACATTTGTAAAGAACGTGAATTTTATCTTTTACTCAGAGTTACATACATACTAACAAACAAACCCACATGTGAAACTAATACAAGCGTATTAAAAAGAAAACTATTCAGCGAAATGCTTTCAAATTTCTACAAGTATGGAGTTTTAAAACATGTAACCGAAACGAAATAGGTGATTACGAAAGACATTTTTTTTTACTGTTGCAAAAGTTTAAACACAAGTCAGATTATTTGCAAATATCTCTTGAAATGTGATCGGGGAAGGGAAAGCGAGACTTTTTTCTTCGACTATAAAGTTCAGAGATTGCTCAATGAATAATCAAAATCTCAAAATATCTGTAGTTCTCGTGTAAAGAAGATGAGAAAGTTTGGAGTCCGAAATTTGTAAATGAGCACACTTTGCTAATTTTTCGTCTTTTAAATCGGCCCTAGTATGGTAGTACATTTTCTTTTACTATGTGGAGAGCAAATTCAGACATGAGTATCGATAAAAAAAGGCCAAGAGAAATTATATTTCTTAAGGATGAAGGAACTGAAAAAACGGCTGGAACTGACGATTCGCCCCTTAATCCTATAAAATTTCTAACTTGGATAAAAACAGCACGTGACAGCATAAGTAGATGAATAACTGAATCAGGATGCATCAAAAAACAAAACAATTGTGTTTGAGCCTTTTCGGAAATAGTTTAACAAATAAGCCAGATTTTTATGGGAAAAGCAGCACATGTATCATCGTGATAAAAAAAATGAATGTTACTTTCTCTGATGAAAATTATTAAAATTTGGATGGCCTAGATGGATTATAATTCTATTAGCGTGACTTGAGAAAAGATGCGATTAGCATATGTTGTGCTGCTTTTATCATTAAAATCTCTCTTATTTGGGACATTGTTTCCGAAAAGGCTCAAGCACAATTCTTAAAAGCAGCACAGCATATGCTCATCGGATTTTTTCTTAAGTCACGCTAATAGAAGTATCCATCTAGGTCATCCAAATTTTAATAATTGATCTCTCATCATTTTTTGGAAAAATCCCCCCCCCCCCACACTCTTTTTGAGTTTCATAGTCATATTTTGATTTAGAAGAGAAGGAAAATGGACGGTTGAAGAGGTGCAAAAAAAGTTCAAAAAAAAAAAAAAAAATTTTTTTTTAGCAAAGATGGGGAAGGAGACATATTTACCGCCATGGGAAGGTAAAGGGCAGTATTTGCAGAAATGAGTTTTTTTTAGATGTTTGAAGAAACGCGTTTTGGGTTCCATACTAACAATGTTGAAACAGTTGAAATTTGATGTTTTTTCTATCTTTTAATGACAAACCAACTAAGCAAAACTTGTTTCACCTTCCCACAGCAGTTTTCTTTCTAAAATAAAAATATGTAAAGAATACAAAAACGATCTTTTATCTTATTTCTTTCTTTTTTTTTTTTTTTTTTTTCATGGGTCATGAAATTTCGTCAACTATCCCCTTTTATGCACTGATGAAGAAACTTGATTTTTATAATCTCGTAACAGCTGTTTGCTGAGTTTTAAACTCTTTTTAAATGCTTTTATTTGTACTTATAATACGTTGTCTAATTTTACTCATATCTCGGAACGAAGTTTTCAACTGCTTTATTTATAAAACGCAACTAGTATGTTTCCCATTCAACTAAATTCGCTGGAGTTAAAGCTGCAACTTTGAATCCTGATTTCACCATAATATAATAGCAGTGTTTTTGATTCATTGTTCTTTTTAACTTCAAGAGAAAAACTTGTCAGCTAATAGTTTTAGGCTGTTTATACTGAAAAGCTAGTTGTAATATGATATTAAACCAAACAGTATTTTGTAGACCACACACACACATATACATTAATTTATCTGTTAAACAGATCGTTACTTATGGTGCTTGGTTATATCCCGTTTTTAGGCATGTCCTGCTTTTTCATCGTCTCCGAACAACCGCGATTTTATGAGGAATTACTGTACTACAAATTATAGAATACTAATAAAACAGGAGAAATTATATCCTTAATAACTTTAAGTTATGACAGATAACAGAAGATTCTAGAATAAGTATTCACATACTAATATCTAGGAACTTGCATTGTAATGATTAAATGAAACATACAAAATTGTACAGTACAATAAATATATTTTATTAACACAAATGTTTTCAATTATTACACATACACATTTTTTTAAACAATATTTCAATCAAATGAAATGTTGTTAATGATATCGATAAAAACAAGCTTTATTGCAGTTGTATAGCATTACATTTCAGTGCCATTCCGGTTATTTTGTCACGGACGAGACAGCTCACACATTTTGAAAAAATAATTTAAATAGGTTATGAGCAAAGGTTTTTTGCTTAAGAAATTACAAACACATAGGTGGGATGGCTTAAGTAAAAAAAAATGTTTATTATCTTTGAAATTATTATTTTTTAATGAAACAGATGAGCTGTCACGAACAGGAAAAAATGGCTGCTTTTTCCTGGAATGGACCTTCAGTGTCCTCAAATGTCAAGAATGGTGTGACGAGTTATTTAAAGCATACGAAGTTGAAATACATAAATAATTTTGTGCAACAAGGTAACAATAGTACAGGGTTTGGCATATTGAATCATAGGATATAAAAGTGACAGAAATTCAAAGCAAATTGAAAATTATATTGAAACAAAGAAAAATGTACGCTATTTACCGTACCCTAAGTGTCATTACTTGGTTTTCAATATAACACCATGTGGATGGTTGCCATCACTTTCAGTGCATTCCTTCCAGCATCGTATGAAAGCTTCCATCATCTGATCCAGCATGTTCAATGGGATCTCCTCCTGTACGTATCCTTTCTTAAATACATGTAATTATACCAAGGCATCGCATGAAAGCTTTCATCATCTGATCCAGCATGTTCAATGGGATTTCCTCCACAGCTGTATGCATCCTTTCCTTGGGTTCAGCCACGGTATAATTACATGTACTTCAGAAAGGATGCGTACAACAGCAGAGGAGATCCAATTGAACATGCTGGATCACATGATGAAAGCTTTCATACAATGCCAGAAGGAATGCACTGAAAGTGATGGCAACCATCTGCATGGTGTCATATTGAAAACCAAGTGATGACATATATGGTACAGTAAACAGCATACATTTTTCTTTGTTTCAATAAAATTGTCAATTTGTTTCAAAGTTCTGTCTCTTTGATAACTTACTACTCATTATGCTAACATGAGTAAAATAGTCAGAAAAACAGGATGTGATCCTAGTAACTAAATACTTTAAGTATGTATGACACCAGTATGTAAGATAACAAATACAACAAGTAAACACAGAGAAATAAATTTCTAACAATAAAATTTAATAACATTTTATTACAGCATTGATATAACTTTTGTACTAAAACGAATTCCATTTTTGTTACTGTTAACTCTAAAAGTAGCGCTTCAAAAGAGTTTTCTCCTACTATGATATACTTTATTGAAATAGATTTTGTTTTAGAATAAGGATGCAACAAAAGTTTACTGTTTCCAAAATAGAATAGCAGAAATATATGTATTAACAGCATGTTTAATGGAATTAATAGCTGCAGTTATGAAAATCTAATGAGGTAAAAACTCTGCTAAAATACCATATTAAAAAGAATTCGACTGAATAATTTACATGTAAACTTTTTGAGCAATGACGCTTAAGATTTAAAATTTGCTATGAAGATAATGTAATTATTTGGATTACTGAATCAGCACTAAAGAATCTGGAATGCCAGACACAATATGAGTAGTATTTTTAGTAAAATGGCATAAATTTTAAAAATAAATTAATGCTAACAATTATTGTATACTTAGCTAACCGTACAAGAATATACATCACAGTAATATATTGTAATTATTGGTTAATTTTAATACTACAATAAAGACATTGTTAAAAATATCTGTAGCATCTTTTAATATACTTTTAGGATATTTACATATTTACATTAATACAAATCTTACAAACTATACAGTCCAAATTACCTATATTTTTGGAACAACTTTGGTATTATTCCCGGGTTAGGGACTTTTTTGTTTTTTGAAGACAAACCACATGTTAGTATGTATAGCTTGGAGTAAAAAAATTTCAATTGTTTTGTAGTGTTACAAAAAATATAAGAAATAATTCCATTTTGCAACCTAGAAGAAGAATGGCAACAAAAGCTGTGAAGAGTAACCAAAACACAATTGGTGAGTTATGCAACCCGGGAACAATACTCAATTTACACCATTTTTTTGGGGGGGTATGTACACAGAAATAAGAGAATAGGGGGCACAACCAAACGAAGCACTGCTAAAGTCTATTGTACCAATTTACACAGAAATGGGAGAAAGGGTGAGGGGTGGGGCTTAACTGAACCAAGCCGTGCTAAGGTTCATCATACCAACATACACAGAAAAAAGCTGTACACTAGGCAATTACAAGCATTAACAGTTCTTATAATTTTATTTTATATTTCTGAAGGATTGTTGAAGTTGCCAAAGTCAATACCACGCATCGTTGACACGAAAACTGGTGTACATCTCCTTATCCTCCATCATGAAAATATCCTTCAGTTTGTGTGCAACAGTGAAGATTTCTCTTTTTTAATGAATAGTATCTGTACAGTTAGTTATAACAGAATACATTATGTTCTGACACCTATACCCAATTACACTTTGACCACCAATGAGATGGGAAATCTAACATTCAGTTTACAGGTGGAAATGAAGGCATCTATTAGTTTTCAGGAATGCCAGTTTCTGCAGATGTGTGTTAGTCTCTGAATTAAGCAGAGACAAATTGAAATGAGCAAAACAGGTGCGTCAAATTTTTTACTTTCCCCCTCGATCAGATGGACTCGTCTGAACTGGACGCTTGCCAATTCCACAGCATCCATGGGCAGACAGTACTAGCTCATATTTCAAACATCAATAAGTTGCTTTATGGGAAAAATAAAATTCATCCATTTTTTCCCTTATCTCATTGTAGTTACAATTCATAATTATTCATGTGATATGTTAAAGTTAAACAGTAAGACATAGCGTTATTATTCATCTTTTGAGCAAAAATTTCCATTTGCTTGTGTACCACTACAGAGTTTATAGATTTATCTAATTGATAGCGGATTAAAAGAATAATTATTATGATAATATTAAAAGATTTTTACACTAAATAAGTAGCACACATACTAGGTTTTTTACGCAGCTTCACTTCAAACATGTGTTAGCAGTTAGCAATTCAAATATTTCTATTTTGAAACACCCCTGAAAAGTTCTGAGGCAGAGCATCCATATCAAATGATTGCACATGACTATAATCAACATCAAATGATGAATATGACACACAATCTACATAGCAATAAAGAAATATGTAACTTTCATACATGAAATTAGGACACAAGCTTGCTGACCCTCCAATACAGGGCAGACAAATAACTTCTTTGTCACAGATTAGACTCCATACCTAGACAAACAAGCAGGTGGGATTCATGGATTTTTTTTTTTCTGTCTTACAAAATTTAACTGCAGTGAAACTTAAAAAAAGAAGAAAAGACTAGTGGCAAGGATGGTCAAGCAGTATTTCTACAAGGTTGCAAGAGGTACTCTAAAAGTAAACTTTGAATTCCCACATGAATACAGATCGGTGGCACATGTTGAGTAGCATTGGTGGGCTTCAGTAGATACTTAAAAAGTGAGGCAGTATAAATGTTGAGAAGAAAGGTTTTGCCAATGATTAAGCAAAATTACTAAACTATCATGCTAATAGCACAATGCTCATTCTAAACATTAATCATTTCAATAAATATGAAATTCTGAAGATTGAACAATATAATTAAATATACTAGATTCACATAATGATACTTCAATAAATCACAAGGAATTTATTGTTCGGTTCTTCATTTTTCTTCTCCTTCGTTATTAAAAGTCAATGAGCTTGTACTATAGACAAGGGCTCAGAAATGAATAGTTTGATTTAAAAACTTTTTACAGTAAGTGCTGTAAAAGAATTTGAATTCTGATTTATGTTCTAAACAATCTTCATTTATGCAAGGAGATACTGATGGCACTAAAGATGAGAAGTCACATTATGTATGAATGTTTTTTAAGTACATAGAACCTTCTGAATGTGAAAAAAAAAATCCTCAGAAAATGTGTCTACATGCCATTAAACTAGACACAAACATAGCTGAGTTGAAAAAGTTATGCAAAAGATGCAAGAAATTCTCAGTTTTATATGAAAGTAACTGAATGTCTCTGCATTCAGTTATTTCGTATACAGAAGATGCTTTTTAGGGCTTAAAACTCAGTCACATGTACCAATCTGGAGGATTTAATTTCATTGCCATAGTTCTGACCGTTAATATTATATTTAAATTAGCCTCAAAAACTGACAAATTAGTCTCTTTTTTCTAAAAGCTGTTTCAAAAAAAAAAAAAAAAAATGCAATATGTATTGCTTCTGTTTGATTCAGGAAGATACAAATAGTTAGATAACATTAAAAAAACACACTTGAAATAATTACTGACATAAGTTAATTATTTTAAGTTTATGATTAATTGTTAATTAACAAAAAAAAAGAAACCTCTTGAAACTTGATTGATTATTATTTCAATCATGTATAAATTTTTAATAAATCAATTTATTTTGTAAGAGCAGTACTTCCACAGTCCTTAAGCAGTTGATTCAGATTCATTTTTTTTAAATCAGTTCTAAAGTAGAAAAAACTAACTTTTGTACGGGTCATGAATAAAAACATAAACTTTGCAACAGTTTTGGGACATAGGACATTAACTTCTGTAACTGCCAGCTGAGGAAGCAATGAGATCTCTCTTTTTTTTGGTACAGAGATAACTTTACTTAATTGTTTTTCACCTGTAATTTACACATTCTAATAGTTAAAGAGAAATTTTATGGTTTACAGGAAAAAAATAAATTGTGAATGAGCTACAATTGCAGACTACGTAAAGACAGAATATAAATTATATAAATATAATATAAATAATATTCAGAAACAAAAATAATGGAATATTTATGCCATTCATAATAATTAAGGGTACTTTTCTGTTGAAGGTACATACGTCACTAGGAGCATTTTAAACATTTTTAATGATTTGAATTTATTTAATGCTAAAAATTTCGCACTTGGCAACATTCAACTTTAATTTCTAAACTCCAGGGTTGTTATTTACTTGCAGACATTCGTAATTGCTTTGAGCAATTTTTTTTATTGTTGCCAAGGTAGAAAGTAAGCAAACTGCCATACCAAGTGCTGTAGCTAAAATGGAAAAGTACCCAATTAAACATGAATTATATTAAGATTCATTGGGTTCTAAAAAAGCAGTGAATGCTTCGTGGCATTCACTGTCCCAATCCTATCCAGTAACCATGACAAATGGCTCAAGCCTTTCCTCAGGGGGAAGCATATTGTTTAATGTGTCCAAACTTTTGATTACTTCTTTCAAGCCAGATTCACACCTACGGAGGTTACTTGACACCTCTTGAACTTTTCCCAGTTGCTCGGCATACTTGACAAACTTCTTCTGCCTCTCTGTCAACATCTTTGTCAGGGTTGAGATAGCAGAATCAATCTATACAGATTAAAAAAGTTCACATTAAAGTGAAGATATTCAAATAACTATTAATATATAATAATAGCATGAAAATTAAATAATGATCATAGCACCATTTATGAACTTCTCTTTTTTGAAGATTTTTTGAGCTTCTAACTATAAATATCAGGGGCGGATACAAGGGAGGGGCGATGGCCCCTCCCTTGAGGAACTTTTCAACGGTAGTTTTTCCACATTGAAGTTCTAAAAATGCAACTTTGTACCAGTTTTAATAAAGTTTGGGGAAGGAGTTTTGAGGCCTTATCTCGGAAGTATTTCGAAATTGAAGTCCGAAAGTTTTGCGATCAATATTTGTAAACCAGTATGGATAGTAAAATGTAACAAAGATCAATCGCCCCTCCCTTGGAAACTTTCTGGATCCGCCCTTGATAAATATAGAGAGCAAAATCGACAATTTTGACACATCTCAAGTACAGTATGAGCAAGAAATGGTTCTGCTTACATAGAAAACTTTAAAACATCTAATAGTTTTAATCTTTTATTTGTTAACATAATATTTGTATGACAGTTTTTTGTATCATTGCAGATGGAAAAACACTTTAGACTGGATATAAGTAAAAGAAAATGCCCTAGAACTATACAAGCATATTTAATGGCATATCAAGATTGAATTCAAACAATTCTAGCAGTCTCCCTCTTTCAACTTCCTGAATTATTTCGAACTTAAGTTTTTATCAGCTAAAATAACAGTTGAGCCTTGGGAATTCAACACTTGATCCCGCGGGAGATTTCTGGAAATTTGGCAACAAAAAATCCCCGCTATGAAAAACTCGTTGAGCTCATAACTCCCATAATTCAGAAGTATAACTAACTTGACCACTAATTGGTTTTCATTAGGTCAGTGTTTGGGGGATTCTACAGTATTTTTTTACAAAAAGAAAACTATTTTCTATTATGCAAACATTATCAACTTTATCCTCTTAAGATATAGCAAGGCTCCAAGATTTTTAACAATCAATGTGTTAAATCAGAAAATATAAAAATCTAGCAATTTTAAATATGCAAGAAAGTATGAAACTGAACCATAATAAAAACTTCTCTTACAATAAAACTGTACATGTGAATAAGTAAAACAAAACATTTAATAAATAAAATGTAATTTTTTTCACAAAACCATAAAAATGATCTTAATTTTAGGCAAAACATGTCTAACTCACATTTGTTTTCTTCTATTTAAACCATCCTTAATTGTTGCCAAATAAAGCATAAGAAAAACAAGAAAGATAAGACCCAAATAATAGTTATTACATCTAAAAAGTCACTTGCTCTTATTTTGTGTGTGTGAGGGGGAGGGGGAGGGGAGAGCTATATAAATTTACTGAATCAAAACCAGCCAATCAATCAGTTTTTCACCTTGTTCAGTCAAAGGATATAACCTAAGATGTTTTTTGGACAACATAATCGTACAGACACCCACATACACATATATACTAAGACTTTTGAATGAAAATTAAAAATCTTTATCTAAATAATACTTATGTATATTAGTAATAAAGAATCTTACTACTATTATATATGCGAAAGTTTGTATGGATGTTTGGATGGATGGATGTATGTTTGTTCCTCTTTCACGCAAAAACTACTGAATGGATTTTAATGAAACTTTTACCATAATGTAGCTTATACATCAGAATAACACATAGGCTATAGTTTATAACGATATTTGAAAAAGTTCGATTGGTAGCGCGTTTTTCATTCCAATTTAAGGTACATTTTTCGTATAAATCCGCGAAGGCTTCCAACAAACTAATTCAGTATTTAGTGCATCATCTCAACTTCCTGTCAATAGCTAGAATTGCGTGTATCATTTCTACTTTTCGCATTAAATTTTCATGGCTTTTCTCCAGTCAAATCAAAAAGTAATTTTTTTTTCAACTTCAGGGTTAATATCCAGGCTTTTACAAAGACATTGAAAACGCTCGCGCGCCCGCTTTCTAACGAGCTTTTACCATGATTTGTATTTTAAAACATTTTGTAACAACTGTAATCTTAGTTGTAAATAGAATATTTATCCTTAAGCAATGTGTTTTTTAATGTGCTTTGAAATGTGCAAATATTATTTTGTTGGACAAATTGTATTCCTTTATTAGTAGATTGTTCACTGCATCAATTATTTTCGCGAGTTTATGTGTTTTAGAGTATCGGTATAACGTAATCGCTTTAAAGAGATTGGCATCTAATAAATGGATTAGGTTCATTATTTTCCAATTTTTAAATACAACTTAACGGCATTTCTTAAATTTATTTGCGTTGATTGGACACTTTCTCGGGGTACTTACAATTGGGCAGTTGCTTAGTATCCAATTGAACAGGAATTTTGCCAAATTTGTTGCAAGAAGATTTTAATAACTGAGATTTCCGGCGATTTTTTCAACTGACACCAGTTTCTGTGCCAAAGACTACGTAATAATACTTTACTTCTTACACGACGTAACCAAAATAAAATAATTATTGTCTTATATTTATCGACTGCGGCAAAATCTTAATCATCGATATAATACTTCCACATTTGAAAAGTTAAGTTTTTTTTTCTTTTGTTGGCCGATTCCGTGTGTATCCATTAAAAACCTTTTTAACATTATGTCAAAACGTAAAGTAATCTGCATACTAAATTAATAAAACCTTTAAACAAAACTAAAATTACCATTAATTTCCGCTTTTGCACAAAAAATTGTCAAATGTTTCCTATTAATTTCGAAATCAACAAGGACAAAAACTTTTAACGTCAATTTATGGTCAGCAATAGTATCTCAGCATTTGATGACTATTTCTCTGTGACAAAAATTAGTGACATAATAATACTTAGTGTATTTTCATAAAGTAGGGAGGGGAGAAAAATTATCCTATGTATAACAAAACAGTTACCGCAAATTAGGCGACATTTTAAAAATCGTCAAAGTGGTGCGGTGTGTTTTGAGTTCGTTCAGTTCAGGGAAAAAAAACGAAGGTGAGTATAAATTGTTTCTCAATAGTATTACTGACCCAGGCAAAGCCGGGTATTTTTGCTAGTTATATTTATATATTTATATTTGTATATTTATATATTACTGTATATTTATATATTACTATAGTAAAAAACTTAAATCCCTTTGAATATATTCTATTTGATTCAGATTGTTGATTATTTTGACCTTCAATATCAGCAAATTTGCATTTGTGGATAAATAAATTTTTATTTTTATTTGAAACTTTTTATTTTCTCCTTGAGAAAAAATCTGCAAATGTATTTAGAATTTTTACAATGTTCAAAACCTTTTATTTTAGGTTTTTGATAAAACCTTTGCATTTCTCTTGTAAACACCAATGTCAAAATAATTGGAACTGTTCAAAAAATATATTTTCATGATGTTATTTAGTTGATTTTGTTTTTAATTTGTCATTAAGTGCTTCATGAAACTTGTTCATTTTAATTTTTTCTTCATATCACCAATAAATTCAAGATTTAGAAATTACAGCACACATTTACAATTTTACTAAGTGAGACAAGAATGGGAAAATTAACTAATTGATAAGTTAACTCAGGAACTCTAGATATGGAAACCATAGATTAGTATATTATTCAAGGTTTAATATTAATCAAACTGGCAATTAATTATATTGAAAAAATACTGAAGGAAAATAGTTGTCCTATTGCGTAAATATTGATAATGCAATATTGCTCAAAACAGTGAATAATTAATCAAACTTATAAAATGCTTTTACTTACTTCACTTATTCTTTGAGTGAGAGCATTTTGTTCTGTACTAACAACTTCTGCACATATTTTGAGATGGTCTTGGTATCTTTGGCACAAATTTAAAATGACTTGATGATCCAATTTATCAAGAACTTCTGGATCATGCACAGTAGGAATATTCAGTGCACCACGCATGATAGGATGAAATGTCGGGATTTTCTACAAAAATAACAATAATTTTCCAAATGAAAGTGATTTACATAAATGTAAAAAAACATAATTTGCACACATGTACTATATTAAATGGCCTTAAAAAGTTTTTACTTTCAACTAATGTGGTAATATATGCCAACTTGATGATTAGCTCAAGAATATGACAGAATTGTGCTTGAAAATATTAACCCAGATTTTGTACCTAATATCGCGACTTTGCAAAACAAATTGGCTTCATTTAATGAAATTTATCTTCCCAATTAGGTCTTTATAACTGCCCAACTACTACATAGTGGAAGAGTTGAAAAAAAAAGTTGAGAAAAAAAAAAGTATAATAGAATAAAGTTTTATAGATCCAGCTTGTTCCTTGGATTGTAATACCTGTCAGTTCTGCTGGATATGAGAGAATCTTTAATTTTGAATGGTTAAAATATTGTGAATAAATTGCACTCAGGTTAACATTTTTTTGTTTTTCCATGCACTTTCTATTTTGTGTCAGTAATTATTTTTATCCTCTCATCAGTTTCTGTCACAAATGTGGAAGAAAAACTTTCTCGCACTGCCAATTTTAACCGGTTTCTACCAGTGTTTTTATTTCCCATAGCAGAAATTTATCCACCCTGCCCTTAGACCTGCTTTTGTGTCTCCCCCGGATTACATTACTGGTTACGCCGTGATTTATGAATGTTAGAAAATTATTTACCATAGCCACAAAAAAAAAAAAAAAAAAACCTTACATTTGAAGAAGAACCTTTACAGAAGAAAGTCTATGCATGAATTTTACAGGATTATAAATAATTAAATCTGGTTGTTCACTTTACTTGCAATCGAATTAATTCTGGGTCAGTCTCCAGCGATTCCATGCTGGAGGATCCTTCTTTGACAACAACAATGTCATGGCCTGAAGAAGATCCTGCATATGACTTGGGTCTTGGAGCCTTGGGAGAAGACCTCGGTGATGGGGTTGCCGATGCACGTAAACTATGAGCAGGACTTTTTGAAGAAAGTTTCGGAGAGTCTGAATGAGAAAGAAATATTTTTCATTAATTTAGCTGTTAAACAAAAGTAATTTGGTTAAAGTCTATAACCAATTCTTCTGAGCTATATCAATAGAACTTCAGCAACTAAAGAAATGAAGAGGAAAAAAAAAGGTCATAAACGCCAATCTTTTCACAGATATATAATTAGTTCTGCAACAAGTATATGTGTTTAAATATCCTCATAATTAAATAAAAAGTTCATAAAATTAAGTGTTTTGAAGAATAGTAGACATTGTACATTTGCTCTTAGAATAGGGGGGGGGGAGGTATCTTTCAAAGAAAAAACAATGAAAATATTTTTTTTTAATTTGTTATAACGAAATATTGTTCATTTGAAATCTTTTTTATTTAAAACAAAAAAAATAAATAAATAGCGAAGGTCCAGTGATCTGAATTTATTAAGAATTGGTCTGATTTGGTCAGGTAGAGATTCATAATTGTATACTAAAAAAATATAAAACAACGTAATAAGATGAATTTGCATAGAAATGACACATGTTTCAGGGTTACAAGGAACCCTTAATTTCAATGCAAAAGGAGTGAACTTATGGGAGAAAAGACATAGAAACATTTTGTAAATTTGTAAAAAATGTTCTTTTTGCTACTAATGAAATACAATACACTCAAGAACTGAAAACGAGAGTAAAAGGAAATGATTGAAGTAAAATTATTACAATTCAGAGCAAATAACATGTGTCACACTTTATACAAATACAAATGCGACGACCAGCAACAGGCTCTAGGCCCAACAGGGCTGGTCCTAGTCAAATTATAGACCCCAATGAAGATTAATGGCCCTCTTAAAACTATCTACTCCCTTGCTCCTTACCCGCCTCTTCCAGTAAGCTATTCCAAGTACCCACTACTCTGCTAAAATAGATACTAGTGGGGTTTAATCTGATAGTGGGATTTAATCTGATCTTTCACTCAATAACAACAAAATTAGTATTTTTATTTTCTCCAATTAGTTTGATTCGATTTGGGATAAGATAATTTGAAAATTTGCAGCTCTAGTATTTACAAAACATTTTCTATTTTTTTTTTAAATGTTAATTTTCCATACATTTGCACAACAAAGAACAGACCATAAATATAGATCACACAAAAAACAGTGGTCTACAACCACACAACTGTCTAGTCATAACTCTCGTATGTATATGGCTAAAAGCATTTTTCATAAGAATGCATAAAGGTATGCATTTTCCAAGTCAGTGGTCAAAATAAGAACTGCTATTTAATTTAGCTAAAGAATTTAGGATATGGAAATAAACATATGCTATACATGTGTTCCACAAAAACAACACACAATAATGTTTAAGCTATACTGATTTTTCTTAAGCAGACACAAATTTGTTGAATTTCTGCCTGATTTAGAGAGTTTCACAGATCTCACTATTAAATGAGTTATGAATATCAATTAACAAACTAGCAACAAAGATTGAAAATCTACATAATGACTTTTATATCATGGGTACCCCCAAAACAATGCATCCCTTCATATGCTATAGTGTACCCATCATCTCAAAAACAAAAAGAGACAAAAAGACACATTAAAATGCCCCTAGTAAATTAACAGTCTGCACCCCAGTTTAAAACATGTACATTTTAAAATTAGACTGTGCTTATGCAAAAGAACAAATGACATTCCTCATTTGAAAAAAAAAAAAAAAATGTTCATTTGTTTTCGCTGAAAATTGTCAAGTTTAGTTCAAGCAAACTTTTATTGACATACGGTCATTATAAAAACGGCCCTTTTGTGATATAGGTTTTTACTCTTCACTGTTTAGTAAGAAAAATTTGTTGACGAGATGTGGGAAACTCTTTTTGAAAACGAACCTCCAATTGGCCTGTTGACAGTATAAGAAATATATGGTATATCAGAATCAGAACTTATTGATGGACGCGGAGAGGTGCTTCTTGGATGCTGGTGTTCTTTCATCTTGCTACCAGATTTTAGAATATGGGACCTTGAAGACTGAGTGCTTTGCTCAGATCCCATTTTCGCACAACAAAATCAAACTGTTCGCATACAAACACAACGAAATATATTGAAAACGCAAGCTATCAGAATGTAGAAAAGCGAGCGAGCAGACTACTTCTCTTTTATGCATACAGTTACAGTTTATCAGTTAATAAACATGAACGCAAAGAATGGAAGAATTTAAATTCAAAGATTTTATGTCATAACCCATTCTAAAAGGCGTTAATTAGTTCTCAGAAGACTCTTGTTAGGAAAAATCTTTCATTCCATCATGATTTTTACTGGTAACTTATTACTTGTCAATTTTTATATTTATTGTAAAAGCATGGCAGCACAAAAGTATAAATAATCAACAAACGACGATCCAATGCTATTCCGATTCAGCAGTGTCGTGTCAATTTATGTTATTGTTATTGTTTTGAATGCGCAAGAAATAATAAATTTAATTTGATGGAAATTCATCTCAACGTCTTCCTGTGTGAATCCAATAATTTTTATTGCATTTTAGGTATTGGTATTTTTTCTGTCAAAGTTTTTGCAAATCCAAACAAATGATCCTTGGAAAGTACTTTTCTGTCCATTTTTATTTGGTTTTGTTTTACATATACACTTTTATGAAATCTTAGAGAAATTTGTCTCAACTTTAATTAGTTATTTTTTAGATCTGCTTTTATCAGTTTCTCTTTATTTTGTGTGTTATAGGTATCAAAAATTTTGAAATTACTCTCGTCTCAATGAATTTTGATGTATTACTTTAAATACAACAAAAATCGCACTATGTTTTATCTATTGTGAATTTCACTGCTTCCATTTGAACAAAAAAAGGATTTTCTTTCTATTTTACTAATTGTTTGTAAATTGTAATTAGCTTATCTTCAATAGTGACATGACAGCAATAATTATACATATTTTGTTTCATTTTATAGTGTTTCTACCGAGATAAAAAAAAAGAGGCAGGGAACTTTCAGATAAAAGGGCACATTACTTCTACTTCAAGTAAAAGGGCACTTTTTAATAAATATTTTGGAATAGAAAATGCTTTTTTACTTTTTAGTAGCTATATACACCCAAAATTGAAGTTATTTTCTGCCAGAAATATTTTTTAAATAGTAAAAAGCTTTTCAATGTTCAGTTTTTAATATTGTGTTAAAAATATTCAAATTTTCAAATTAAATTCTAGTTTATATGTGAAACGAGCGAGTTTTGTTTCCAAGCCACTCTTGTGTGAATCTTTAGTTTGGAAATTAGCTTGTCTTTGCAGTGAAATTTTGTTGAAATTTCATAGAGACAAGAAGGGTACATCAAACTTTAAAAGGGGCAGGGCGTAGCACTCTTTGGAGAAAACAGTATTTTATGTTTCAAAAGCCCTTTATTTGTTCGTTTTAGAAATCTTGGTATCGTTGTTACTAAGATATTTTTCTAGTTTTAGATACATGGTCTTAAAGGTGCATATGAAATAAAATGTGGAACAAGCTTTCTCAAGCTGCTGGGCTATCTGCTCCTGATGCAGAAACAGTGAGTTAGTCTTAAAATTTGTTTATCTATTCCTTATAACTCATGCATTAAGTTATTATGTGTATGCCGTATCAGAAACATGTAATTAATGGTTGCATTTTGGGACAAAAAATATTGTTTTGATACATGTAAGTATGTTTGATTCATTAAAAATCACACCTAGGTTGGTCATCCTAGATTTTAGTTCTTACTTCAATAATGTATACTATCATCAAGATCAATCGTATTTTTTACACAATCATTTATCATTTCTTTATTACAGGAAAGTGTAGAGGAGGAAAATGTTGCTAGTGAGGAGCATGAGCAACTTCAGCAGCAGCAACTTATGGTTAAACAGCTCAAGGACTTATTACGAGAAAATGAGAAACGTTTTCAAGATAAGGAAAAAGAATTACAGGTAAATGTTCATATATTTAGCTTCGCTAATTAATATTTGCTTATTGCAATTCAACCCTTTTTTACTAAGATACTGCTTTTAAAGATTTGAACGATTTGTAATTTTGCTACTTTCAATTTACTCTATTTGTTTTACTCTGGAAATTATATTGTTTTATATGTTTGTTATATTTTTAACAGGTTATTTTCTGCTCATTTAATTTACATGTTTCAGAAAATGTTGTCTATTTTGTATAGTTGTAGGATTTCAAATGCAGCAATCATGAAAGCAGCTGTGTGCATGCTGATGTGTGCATCTTGTCTTGTTGAATTTGCTAGGAACGCATCTTGATTTGCATGGCACATCTTTCCAGGGATAGGGTTAACATCTGCTATCTAGTTAATCACTTCAAATGAAACTTGGAAGTATTTTCATCCCTGCTTGACAGAGACTGCTGAATTTAAGTAATTTGGGTGGAATTAATTCCCATTACATAGGCACCCTCTTGCGCTAAGAACAGTACATTTCTTTCTTAATTGTATTTACAATCACGTTGTTTACTTCTATATCTTATCAACATTCTTATCTTTAAAGCCATGGGATAGGGGGGTCGGGGTAATTTGGGTATAAAAATGACTTACTTTGAACTTTCCAGTCCTGTAGTAAATTTGTACATTTTTTTTCTTTTTCTGGTTTAGCATTGTGACTTTCTAGAATAGTTTTTTTCAAATTTCAAGTTAATAGTCCCTTTTTTCATATTAATGACAAACATAAGTTTCACTATACCCAAATTACCCCGTGGTTGGGGGAATTTGGGTATAGTAATGGTTAGAGAGCAAAGCGTGGTTTTAACAACTATCTTACTTACTTGTTTCAAACTTACGTTGAATGTAGGTATAATATACATAATTAGAAAATATGAATACTAATTTTTATAATTATTAAGATAAATTTTAGGCAGAAAGTACTGCAAAAATTGCAAAAAATGACAATACATATATTGACGGGCAGTTGATTGTAGTTACATTTAAGAAAATTTGAAAAACCTTCCATTGTAGTCTAGACCAAGAAATACATCAGAAATCTGTTCCATGTTAACCCATTCAATATCATCATTTTCCGGGAAAATGTAACGTTCACTGTCACCTTTACATTTTCTTAAAAATGTTATGCAAAGAGCGTTTTGCAGTTTCAGGATCTTGAGCAATTATTTGCCCCCTGTATTCTTTTTGTGTTTTCCCACATCCACTTTGATAATTAAAGGATACCCATGATGCTACATGGCTTGTGGAAGGCTGGGAAAGGTCTTCATTTTTTTTTTTTTTCAGAATCGACATATCTTTACGCTTTTTGTAGATTCCTTTTTAGGTAAACCAGGTTTAAATATATAGGGGAAAATATCATTATTAATGTTGCCAAACTATTTTTAGCATATATAAACCTTAGGTAGTGAGGATGCACATAAATCCCTATTTTTATAGTCCCTTAAATTAATCATTTGTCCTTCTGATTCATAAAATGTAATGTATACCCAAATTATCCCATGTTCTTAAATCATTAATTACATAAAAGCTAATAATGATAAATGCTCCAATTCAATGACAAAATAAAGCAAACATATGTAATGTCTACATATCCAAATTTGGAAAACATAGACTGGCTGGTTGATTAGCAGCACTGTTTGGAAGTAGTTGCTTTGCATTGCATTGCCATCTCCAAAAAGGTGAATTTATTTTTTATCAATTTTAATAAGTGTTGGCAACATTTTTCCAGCATATACTGATAATTAAGGATGATGTTTATAACTGAATTTTTGTGACTGCATTAAATGATTAGTTTTAATTTTATTCAATATAATGTAACTTATACCCAAATTACCCCAACCCCCCCTCCCCCCTAGTAAATTATGCTTTATGAAAAGATTTTTGCATATTTACCTTATTAATTGTCCATTTCATGAAATACTAGCAAAAGAAATTCTGTACTGTTATTCAAGTATCAACTATTTATTTTGCAGGATGTTACTAATAAGTTCCAGAAATTCAAATTGCAGTCAAAGGCAAAGATTTCACATTTAACAAATCAACTCAAGGGGCATGAAAAGCCAGCAAAAGTAAGATATTCTCTTCTAGTGATTCAAAATTTTTATGTTGCGGTGGTGTCACTTCAATGCTCTACGGACTTGCTGGGATGCAGTCTTAAATTTTCCAGATCCAAACTGTTTTAATACTGTGTCAACGAAATCCAAACTAGTTTAATACTGTGTCAACGAACTCCAAACTAGATTAATACTGCTTTAACAAAATCCAAACTAGTTTACTACTGTGCCAACGAAAAAGAGTCTTCAGGAATATTGACTTATTAGTCAACCTTTGTAAATGTTGGCTTAGAAGTCAACATCTAGCAATTCTGAAAAAAAATTCTACCAGGGAAACATTTTAAGTGAAGGAAAGCGTAAAAGACATAAAATCTAATGACTAATTGTTTGAATTTGAGATTTATTTATTGCTTGAATACTGATTAGCTTAAAAATTAATTTTAAGACTTCTGTTTGGAACACTGTAGCTATATTTTGAAAGGTCTTGTCCCTCTCTAAAAATAAATTCAGTGGATATTTATAAATATTTTTTTCATTTGTAGAAAGAAGACTGCGATTTTGATGACACGTCTAGTTCTGATTCTTCTGAACAAAGTCAGCGTGGAAAGCTACTTTTTTTGAAAAAGCAACTGGGGCAAGTTAAGCAGCAATTAGAAAAAAAAGATGAAGAGCTGAAGAAAATTGCGGAATCATTTGAAACTAGAGTATTCGATTTAGAAGCCCAGTTGAATGAGAAAAACATTTTAATTTCTTCACTTGCTGATAAAAATGTAGTTGATAAAGAGCAAGAAAATGTCGACAGATCTCCTAAAGTAAAGTATTTTGATTTTTCTAAAATAGTTGATTTATTTTGTTTTTATGCGTTTTAAATGTAATTGCAGTGAAACTTAGATACTCTGCTCTTTTACCTCTTTAAGCTACACAAACATTATTGTGAACTAGTGCAATCTTGGAGAATATTTGGCAGTTTACCCTTATTTCTTCTGTTTTTACTTCCTTTTACGTAGTATAGAAGTATTGTGATCGCGAAAAAAAAAATCACTCAAATTTGAGTCTAAATTTTGATTTTGCTCACCCCGAATGAATGTTCAGTAGTTCTTTCGACCTGTCAGCACGTGCATATGTACCTACCAACATATAAGCAGCCGAAAAATCCTTTTCAACCACCCCGAGTTAATTACGACGAGTTTTCTCGTGACGTCTGTATATACGTATGTGCGGATGTATGTGTCTCGCATAACTGAAAAACTATATGCCGTAGAAACGTCTAACTTGGTATGTAGGCTCTGAGAATGGTCCAGTTGTGCACCTCCCCTTGTGGTTGCATTCGAATGTTCCCAAGGGGGTGTTTCACCCCTTTTTTGGGGTAAATCAGTGTTAATTATTTCCTTTTACGTAGTAAAGGAAGTATTGTTTCAATGCAGACTCAGGTGATATGCATTGGTGCGACCACTTGGCGATGTGTCGACAAGCTTTTGGTTGCCAAGTGTTTGACGCCAACTTGGCGACATATTGCCAAGTTGGCGACAAATTTGGCGAAAGATTTTTTTATTGAATTTGGGTTCAACTTGGCGCTATTGGCGATATTTTGCGAAAATTTCATTGAATGATATTAAAATCAGCAATACTTCGAAAATTAACCATTGTAAAATATTTTTTGCATTGTTTCGTGGCAGATTAGGGGAATAAATATTTGAATTGTTACCTTGCTCACTCCAAGCACTTTTTTTAACACTTAAGGCAACTACTAAGAAATTTACACGTAAGAGGAAGTAGTGTGGGGTCCATACCAGATTTTTTTAAATTAAAAACTAGGGTTCATTGAAAACCCTAGTCAATGAAGTAGATATTTGAAGAGGAGCAAATGGATAAAGATGATATGTAACATATTGAATTTCGCTGATTTACACAAACTCAAATTGGTGTGTTTTCAGTTGTGCTAATTCACAAACACAATTGAAGCGGCAAGTGAATAAAGGTGATATGTGACAATTTTTTAAATTTCTAGAAAAAACTTTCAAACAAAAAAAGTATTACCTCATCACCTTTCTCCATGGTAAAATTAAGTTTTTTAAAATGTGTCACATATCATCTTTATCCACTTGTTCCTTCATTTGTATTTTTTATTTTATTGTATTTTTTAAAAATACTGAAGATAAAACTATCATAGAGCAGTGTAAGTGCTAAAAATGTTTGATGATAGAAATTAACATCACAACCAGCTATGTAAGAATTTTCACTTCTATTCTTATTTTTTATTTTTTTCTAAGTTACCTATCAGTTTCTATTCAAGTTTCATTTGTATACATGCTTATTTAAAAGGTTTTCTGCAATATATCTTCTGTTACTTTTACCACTTTCAGTGCTTATGAAAATTCTCATTCCATGTTTGATTTCCGCAAAATACTTATCGTCCCGTTTTGCCTCTTTTTGTGTTGCATCGAAAATCTGTTTTATTTGTGATTAAGTATTCTTTTATCCTTGAGAATACTATTGAAAATTAAGAAGTATATTATTTGTCATTTAGTTTCAACTATTAAAAAATATGTTTAGGAAAAATATTTTGCCTAACTGTATGGGATGCTGTTTTTGTGCCAGCTAGACTGGCATTTTGGGGTGTACTGCCTCACTTTTCCAACTGTACCGTCATTTGGTGTAGAGTCTGACTTCCACCGTACATGCATGCTATGAGGACCCGTTTATAGAGTAAGCAGCCAGTCGTAGCACAACAACACATTCATAGAAAGAAATGGCAGAAGAGAGTGAGAGTATATTCATGTGCGATCCAGGATTCAAACCTGGAATTTCCCCATCTACATGAAGACTTTCCATCAGGGCTGCGGAGTTGGAGGAAAAATGGTCGACTCCGACTCCGGGATTTTAAAACTTCCGACTCCGACTCCTGCTTTTTTTTTATTATTTATTTTTTTTACCCAAATGTGAAGAGGGAAAAACCCTAAGCAAAGGTTGAAATATTAGGTCCATTTTAAAAGTTTCATTTTTATTCATGGTCGTAGCCAGGACTCACTTTAGGGGGGGGGGTAGCAAGCTGGGGTATCCCAGTTGAGTCATGGAGGTCATTGTGACCTCTCAAAAAGTTCAATTTTCTCAAGAATTCTCGCAGGTAATTTCATCACATTTACCTCAATTCTCGGAGGTCACTGTGACCTCCCAAAAAGTCCATTTTCTCCAGAGCAAAAGACAAGTGCCGCTCTTGTCATTTGACTCCGTACAAAACTAATCCTTTTCTTGTTAAATGGCCAGACTTTATTTTAACACATTGCATTTTTGCTGCAAATATTTTTTATTCACTTGCATAAGCCCAAACATAGCAATTCGTTTCACAAAGCAGACCCCGCCATTTGGAAGCCCTTTTTAATGATCCTAGATGCTTAGGATTTGGATATTGGACGCTGAAAATTTGTATCTGTTAGTTTCAAAGATATGTTTTCACCTCCATAAAATTTCATTCAAATTGGAGGTGGTCGGAGTCGACATGTTTTTCAGCGACTCCAACTCCTTTGGTCCAAAATCAGTCCGACTCCGACTCCAACTCCGCAGCCCTGCTTTCCATAGGCTTAATTTGGTCCCAAAAAGACTAGAAATGTGAAGAGGACAAGATGTTAAAATTAGAAAAGCAAATAAAATTATCAAAAAGTGAAGGAATCTCCTTCTCACTCACCCCCCTTCGCCCCTTTATGCAGAATTATTTATTTTAGAAACATTAAATGATAAAATCATGAATGAGAGAATATTAATAGCACATTAGGACTTAGGAGTAATATTTTTAAAAGTCAAACCTTGGGAAGCTGTTGATTACTTACGGTTCTAAAAGTTTTCTGGATGCTCTGTTATTGTAATACATATTTTCACCAATTTGTGAGAAGTGATTGAAAGACTTATATGCTACATTCTGTTTTCTGCGCAAAATGTACCATCATTAAAGTATTTTCTTTAATTTTTAAATTCTTTTTATTTCTTAATAGCTTAGTTGGATCAAAAGTTGATACTAATGTTGAAATGGATCATTTGTTCATGTATCTGTTTCCTGATTTATTAAAATTTTTATAAAATGGCCCTTAAAAAGTCTCCAAATTTTAATAAACAGAGAAATGATTATGAACTTTACTTGTTTAACCTTTATAAAATAGTGCATTCAGTAACTGTCATTTGTAACAGGCTATCAATACTGAATTATCAGATCAGTTATTTTAACTAATTTTTTTTATTTTACTTAAAATAATCTTAAAATAATTAGTTAATATGACTGATGTATTGTTTAAATTTTTTGTTGTGCAGTGAATAAAATTGATTCTTTGTCTGACTTTACAGAAAGAGTCAAATGTTCAAGAAATGTATGCACAAATTGTGTATAAGGATTCAAAAATACTAGAACTTAATAATCAAATTTTGGAGCATGAAAAGCAAATAATGGATTTGCAAGAACATATCAAAGAAAAAGATGAAGTTTTGCAACAACGAAATCGAGCTGTTCAGGTACTTAAAAAATTCTTTATTTCATTTATGTTTTAAAATCATGTTTGAAATGTTTATAACAGCCGCTTATAGGCTGTGTTCATTCATTTGATAACTTTACAAGCATAATAACCCAAACTATTGTTTACTAGTTAGAAAATCATATAAATTTGTAGTATTTTTTTTAATATGTGAATCCTTCTAAGAGCTGTTATGCAGAGTTTTTACAGTAAAAGTTTCATTTTTGACTTGGCAAAATTTTATAGAAAGTGATGAATTGTTATTTTCAGAAAAGTAAAAAAAAAAAAAAGTTGACTATTAGTGATTGATTAATAGATAACTTGGACACAATAACTGATACAAAAAAGAAATTAATACAAATTGTTTTGTCACAATAAAGGAATGAAAAGCCCTTCCGGAACATCTGATTGAAATCAAAAAGTCAAGTGCACACCTTGACGTACATATAAAATCAGTCATGCATTTGAAATTTTAACCTACTATGAGAAAATTTTTGTGTAAGGCGTACATACAAAGTAAGTTTAAAAATTATAGAGAGAGAAAAAAACATACTCAAAAGTCATTTAAAAGGTAACAAAAATGGAATTAATGTGGAAAGTTGAGTGATAATTTGTTTATAAAGACAATTCATCTTTTTTATTGTCTAAGGAAGTCAAAAAAGTGAACTATCTTAGATCGTCCGAACAGGGTAAATTAAAAAAGTTATGAGTTTTTCTCAATAGTCTGAGTTTTCAGTAATCCAGAGAGAGCCCCAATTACTTCAGATTTTCGAAACTCTACTGTATTTTTAACCCCTGACACACAAAGGAAAGGGGGTTATGTGTTTGACGTGTATGTGTATATGTCGATCTGTGTATCTGTCTGTGGCACTCTGCAGCGTAAACGGATGAACCGATTTTGAAAAATTTTTTTTTTCGAAAGGGGAGTTGATCGAGAGTGTTCTTAGCTAGGTTGCGTCTTCGGATGGTATTAATTAACGAAGATATTAATTAAAAACCTTTGAAAGGTTTTTCAGGATTTTAGTAGAGAAAACATACTTCAAAACTGAAAAAAAATAGCACCAAATGAAAGAAAAAAATTTTCTGCGTGTGATACGATGTAATTGGATCTTCCATGTTCTATAGAACGCAAGTTATAGCATTTTTTAGCAAATGCAGCTTAACCTTTATTCACGTGATCGGAACCATTTTCATTGTTGGCAGACAAGGAATGCAAACTCTTATAATTTATTAAAATGTTATCGGTTGCCAGTTTCTATTTTTTTTAACAAACAAAATACTTGTAATTGGTTTTATAGTTTAAGGCTTTTCAAAGGGCTTTCAACTTTCCCTCTTTATTCTGGTTTTGTTGACCAGCAATTAGTCAGAGTTTTTAAAAATTTTTAATTTTAGTTTAGTGCCTTATTTAAAAGTATGTTTTTTTTTTGTGATTCTATATTATTTTTTTGTGATTTATTTTGAGTCATACATTTTACATAAGCTTATTTGTTGCAATGTTTTTTATTTCAGTTGATGGCTGAAGATCTAAGCAGAAAAGGTCAAACTGTTGTCAGTGAATTAGATGAAACCCGTGATCAGATGAAAATAATGCAAGAAAATTTTGCTTTAACTGAGCTGGAGTGGAGAACTGAGTTAGAGAAACAAAAGTCACGCATAGTGGAATTGGAAAACGAAATGTTGGAACAAAATAAGAAGCTCAAAAATGCTGAATTATCAGCCAAAAACTTGGAAGCTGCTCGATATGAACTCAGTGTAAAAAATGCTGAGCTTCAGAAAAAAATAGTTGTTGTTCAAGAAAGTGCGGCAAAGCAGTGTGAAATGTATAATAAAGAAGTAGGAGGTTTGTTTTGTTCCATACTTATTCTTTAATTCTGAAAGTTCACTGAAAAAAATCTTTGTAATGCAGTTTTAAGTCTGAATGCGTGAATTTTTTTTTACATTGGTGCTTTATTTACAAAGTATACTTTTTTGCTCAAACATTTATTACTGGAAAGAGAAAAAGTTTTTTTTGTTTGTTTTTGAAGACAAATTTTGATTGTTTCTGTGAACTTCCTTAATGCCTTGTCATCATATCGAGGTGACATTGTGATCTTCTTTGCACCTTGCTATACTGCTTTATGCAAAAATGGCACTTTTCCAGTTTGTTTCTATTCACATTTTATTTAAAATTTCTCAGAATTGTATATATGATATTTTCATGATGAATATTATTTACATAGTTGATGGTAGATTCATTCATAACTTAAGAAGCCCCAGCTCCATTAAACAATTTATCTCAAGGGCTGCCTAGGAATCAAATGCTTTTTATCATTTAAGCTCGAGCCAATTCCACTCCTCACATCCGGCCTGAAATTAGTCACATATGCCAGACCACTTGTCACATCTGGAACTGTTTATAACCCCGCCTGGTAGGATCAAGCTTTACGCTCAGCCAGGAGTTCTTTATATATTTAATTATTGAAAGTTTTCTGTGTCATTATCAAAAATTTCAACTTAAACATCGAAGAGAACACGTTAAATACAGTAACAAAATGCTTCATTTTCTGAATAAGGCTTTGAAATAAAAGCATAGTAAAATTTAAACAAAGGTGAATGCTAAATAAAATTTAAATCAAGAGATAGAGAAGAATTGTTTTTTAAAACAAAATTCAAAAAAGAATTATCTCATTTTGACTTGTATGTGGTGATTTTTGAGCATGTTTCATTTCAAATCCACTTGACATTAATTTAAAGTTCACTGTGTTTTAAAAGAGTTGTATTAGCACAACTTATAGTTATAAAAATAATTCTTTTGTGTCGTGGAGTGGCATTAACAGGAGAAAGCTTTTCATTCTTCAAGTATTTTCCATCCAAAAAGATTTTACTGTGTATGAAACAATCTTGTCAGTGTTTGGTTAGTTCTTATTGACTAATTTCTTTGTGTTTATGTTGTTTTTAGAATTATTAAAATTATTACTTGTACTAGGGCATCAAACATCTGGCTTGCCACTATATTTGAAATCTATAGGAGTGAACTGGAAAAATAAACTTAAAAAAAATACTTGAATTGATTTGGTTTTTCTATATGTATATTAATTTAATACTATTTTAAAATTCATGTTCTAGGGATGCATTTCGTTGGTGCAGATATTCTAGGTACTTTCCTTTTCTGTGTACCAAATAAGTGTAGTAGTATGTTAAACTTTTTTTATTGAAAGAATTAGCAAAATTTTCCACGGTATGCTTCTGTAGTTGATGCGTTTTTTACACCTTTGAAATTAGTAAACTAAGTGAAAAAAATTGTACTTGAAAAATCTGTGAATAATTCAGTTGGTACAATTTACCACGTTGCTCTGAAACTAATATGAAGCAGTAATTTGAGGTTTAAAGAGTAATACCAATGCTGTTAGATAAGTTTACGTACCTTAGTTAGTTGTTATCTTGCAAGGAAATTATAGGAAGGGCTGTTGGCCTGATCGGTGAGGCATTGAACTCCTATCTGGAAAATAATGGATTCAACGTCTTCCAGTTGAAGATCATTTGTGACTGGTGCACAGTATATCTGTAGTGATCATGGGGTCTAACAAATTTTTACTTCTAAATTAACACCTCTAAGAGGCTGGATAAGGGGCTGTTTATTTTCTTATCTGGATCAAAAAACAGAGCTCTTTTCAAGGCCCCACCCAACCAGTTAAGCCACTTTGTAGTACCAAGGTACCAGCGTACCTTGGAGTGCAGTGTAGGGCTAATTTCACAAGCTGTAAAAGCTACTGGCTTCTGGAAGGCTTTTTTAAAATAAAATTTGGCCCCTAAAAGATAATTTAAGTATGCATTAGCTATGTTATTTTTACAAAATAAGTTGAAGCTTTTTACTGCGCTGTGTTTATTTATCGTTAAACTTATGCTGTTTAAAAACTGTACTGAATTTCCCATTTTTTCTTTACTTCATTTTTCCCCAACAACATTTCTAGTGGAAATGTACAAGTGAAAGAGACCATTTAATTCAGTGCAAAATACCTGAAAGTAAATGTTACAAAATTGCTGCTTCAAATTTTGAGATAAGCGTGATAGTTTTGAGACAAGTAAAATGATTCAATATCATTAAAATAAGTTTTTACTTTTTTAAAAAGTCAATGCAGCCAGAAAATCAAGATAGCCTCAACATTCTGAGAATTGGTCTGATTTTGGGTGAGTTCATTTCTGCTCTTAGAGACGAAGATAAATTTTTATACTGGTGCAAGACCTTTGCAGTATGTTAGTGCCAAAGCAAACAAGCTTTCTTGTTTCACATCTATATCCATCATAGTTCAAATTATTAAATGAAAACTTTACTCATAATGTGCATTCAACAACATTGTAACACCTGTAAAGAGTGAATGTTTCTAAAGAAGAATTTTTTGGAGTTTAATTTGTTTATCAATTTTTATTTTAGAAGAGGTAGAGAATTTGAAAAAGAGTCTTGAAGAGGAGAAAAAACACTGTGCTGATCTTCAGGCGTCTTTAGATGAATTCAATACTCAGTCAGAAAATAAGGTATTAAAGGCTAGAGTTAAGGAAAGAACTAAGTTCAAAGCTTTGGAAAGAGAACTGAATGCTTTGAAAAAGGTACAATTCTTTTTATACATGCTTCTATTTTTAGGTTCTTCATTTTTGATGTAAAGTTTGTTTCTAGTTTATTTTTTTGATGTTTGTCATCAACAGACTTTAGTTTTTAGTTTGTTACCTTAAGAGTACCTTAACCCGTAACAGGGGAGGGACAGTCTCACAGACTGATCAAATGTTCGCACCACCACCCAAAACACATGATAAGTCCAATTGCATAGTTTTCCCCAATAGCTTCTTTTTTGAGATGTCCTCTCCTATCAGCATTTTTTGGCATGTGCATCTGGTTAAAATTTCATGGCATTCTTCAGTAATGATCTGTAAGACCCTTCGTAGTTAATTTTCAGCATTAGCACACAAAAGGCTCTTAAGATAGGTCCATGGAGATGGATTCATTTATCTGATCCACCCTGTGTGGAATAGTTTCAGAGTATTTAAAATGAGGTCTTAGTTTAGAACATTTGCAAAAGCTACACTGTGAAAGTTTTAACCTTTAGGAACCGGGCGGTACACATGTTGTACCATAAGTCTCGTCTAGTTTAGAGGACGGGGTCGAAAAATTTCACTCGAACCCTTTGGAGCCGGGGATTTTTTCAAAGTTTCATACGTCTGGTACGACAGTTTATACCTTTTCTTTTCAATGGAAAAAAAAAAAAAATCTGTGGTTCAACTGTCGTTCTACCTGGGTTGAAAGAAAAATTTCTATATGAACAGCCCGGATCCAAAAGGTTAATAGGATTAGATCTACTTATTCCTGGAAATAGCTATCTACTAATAGCCGTAAAAAGTTTCTATAATGTCCTATGCTCAATTTTCTGTCATTGAAATTTTCTGCACATATTAACTAACTTAGATAAAATCATTAATTAATAACAGATTTGTTTTTATTATTGACAGTAAAATAATTGCTGCAGCATATGGTTTTTCTTGAAAAATCATGAGGTTCTCGTAAAATTTACTCGGAAAAGATGTACCGTAAAATCTCGAAAGTAGCCCCCCCCATCGAATATACCCCCCTTAATCGTCTAAATGGAAATTTATCTTAAATTCCAAATATTCTTGATCTTAAATCTCGATTATAACCCCCCCCCTCCTGAAATGTCTCTGTTTAGTTTTGAAAAGGAGTAGGGGGGCAGCTTACTTTCGGGATTTTACAGTATTTTAATTTGTTATTAATTTTTTTTTATTCAGCACAAATAAAAATTCAAAGAACATCGAAGGGAAATAATAGAATTGTACCTTTATTTATTTATTTTTTCAAATTAGAAAGTAATGCAGTCTTTCAGACCTCACATCCTCTGTTAAGTCCTACTTTTTCACCTCTCCTGTTACAGGTCAAAAGAAAAATCTTACTGAAAACTAACAAGTTGTTTGACATTCAGATGTAAAACTCATTATTTCCGCCTTTAAATATTTACCATCAAATGATACAATAAATAAATCCAACAAAGTAATTTATGCATTATCTTTGTCTTAATCTTTGTGACTGACATTAAGGAACTGATCATATATATATATTCACGACAAGGGCCTTTACTGCCATTATAATGGACAGTTTTTTAACGAAGGTTTACTGTTTTAACTATTTATTTTATTCATTTAAAAATGCAAGTTTTTCTATTTGCAGAGTACTGAAGAAAAGCCGAAAGAAATCCTTGAATTGCAGCAGCATATAGCTGAACTGGAGGAAGATAAAGGATCACTTCAGCTAAAGATAATGGAGTATGAAGAACAGATCATTCTTTTAGGTATGATTTAATTTTATTATTTATTTAGTTATTATTATTTAGGTATTATTTATCACTTACTTATTTATTTTTTTTATTATTCTTTTATTTATTAATTACCATTCATTTATATTTTTTTATTCTTATTATTTTCTATTTTTTAAAGTAACTTTTACATGTTTGAAACCTTTTAAACCATGTTTTACTGTTTAGTATTTGTGGAAAAATTACAATTTCTAATAATGTAACTGTTTTACTGATAAATTCTCATTGATGAAGTTATTTAAGGTTTTAAAGCCAAATAAAATTGACCTTGATTAAAATTTTTTAAAACAATTGACGCTGATTGTGTTTTTATAAAAACTTTATTAATTTGCAGATAAAATGAAAGACGACAATGAAAAACTAAATTCTGATCTTAAGGAAGTTTTAGAACAAATTAGAGCAATATACAAATCAGATAAATGAGTTAGAGGCTGATAATGATGTTTGGAAAAAGAAATCTCAGTCATTAGAAGAAAATGTAAACCTTGTAAGTAACTATAAATTTTTATTAATTTTGACTATGACATTGACAGAAGGATTGCATTATTAAGTTTAGAAAACTTTAAAACCGCTTTTTTTATAATATTACAAGCAGCCCCACGTTTCTGTGGCCCCCCAAAGCTAGAATACTTTGTAATGTTCTGCAAAGTAAAATCATTTGACCAAAATTGTTCTGAAAGTACTTCAAGTACTGTACACATAGAAACGTGACCTTTTTAAAAGGAATGTTCCCAAAATCAAAACTGTTCCGTACAGAGCCATGAAGGGAATATTTGTTTATTTGGGCAGAATACAGTCTTACTGCAAAAAAGAGCAAGAAATTTAAATTTCAGACACGCATTCTTGACAGAAAATGAAAAACCCATGTACTGTGCCTTCATTCTCAGCAGCTAAAAGACCTGCCTCTGATCCTTCAAACATCAAGGAGCTCTGAGTGATTTTATGCCACATTAGAAGCGATGTTTACACTCAGAATAACAGCGCTTAGCCAATAGTGTAACCAAATGATGGCTACCGAGATGTTGAATGGAAAATTTTTGCCTTATATAGCTAATCATTTATGGATCCTTCTTCGAGAGAGGGTGCTTAATGGACATAAGACAGGTGCAGCCAAAGATAGTTTCCTGCATAAATCTGTAGAATTTCTGCAAATATCTCAACTAAGCATTTAATTTTGAGCGAATTCTTACAAATTTTTCCCTTTCGAAATAAATCTAAAGTCGTAAAGTTTTGCAAATTTGTTGTGCAAAAAATCAAACTTTTGATTTTCTGCAATTTGCAGGAATTTTAGGTTTTTTTATTTTTTCCAATTTGAAGAAATCTGTAGAAAATATGTTGAATTTCTGCAAGCAGAAAATCTGCCTTTTCCGCAGAAAATTTTTCGGGACTTTCCCTCACATTTGAACAGAATTGTTCTGCAGTTCAGGTATCTGTTCTGCAACATACGTTGCAAATGTAGCAGTATTCTGCTTTGGGGGCTGCGGCTAAGGTATAGGTGGAATTATATCTTGGTAAACTAGTCAATACAATAAAATTGTTATTTTGGAATAAAAAAAAAATTTAGTTTTGAGTTAATGTAGAAACATTTCATGTTCGACTTTGAAAAGACCACTGTCTGCAACCTGATTTTTTCAATTCTTTGAACTTATAGACTTGTAACTATGCTTAAAGACATATAATGCTGTCTATATTTGTATACACATAAAATATTTTTGATTTTATAGATATTTCATTTGTTTTAATTACTTTAAACATTTCTTTTAGCTTCAAGAAAGTCTCAATAGAATATCCGAAGAAAAGCATGATTTAGAACGAAAAGTAATGGAGAAGAAGCAGCTTGAACGAGATTACGTTAGTAAATTTTTATAATTATTTTCTTCCCGCAATTTTTTTTAAATTTATAACCAGCTAATTTCAGGGAAATTTTAATTAGCATGGTCCACTGCAAAGAAGAAGAAAGAGAGCAAACCTATCAACCCCCAAAAATGTTGGGAAAGTACAATAGCAATTCAACTCATCCCACCTACCTATTACTCACCTTGCAGCTCTTGATGAGATATCTTGTCCATATTTAACATGTAACTCTGGGACTGCCCAACTGCAGGGGGGTTAAAACTTGTTATAATTGTTCATTCATTATTTGGTTATAACGAAGCTGAAATGCAGCTTTTATGAGAATTTTATCTATGGACATTTTGATTGATGTATATAGTTTTTTGATTTATCCCTACTTAGTGTTACGATGTAATCTGTACCAAAATAAGTACTTTCAGAAATCTTGTGTAATTATAAAAGTTTAAAATTATTTTAAAATCTGAAGCTGTTTTTTTTTTGGTCTATTGAAACTCGTGTTTTGATCATGTTTGTGATACTCTGCTTCTTTGCAAATTTTAGCTTTATTTTACTAATATTAAACTAAACTAGGTTTTCTGGCTTCGTTTATATTTTTTGTTGAATAAGTATAGTTAGTTGACAATATTTCTTAGAGTCATTTCTGATGTTGCTCTGAAAGTTTATTTATGTGATTTGACTCAATATATGTTATGTTTCTAATTTATTTCTACTTATAATATCTTTTATTTTTCAGGCTATTCTGAAATCATCTCACAGTGAATTTGAGAACATGTATAATGAAACTCTGATGACACTGAATGAACTAAGAGATATTAAAGTTTCTTTTGAATTGAAAAACATTGAATTGGAAGAAATGAGAGAAAGTAAGAGAAAAAATGTCAAATATTGTATTAAAATTGCAGTTATTAGTTAATTTCCATTTGTTTGACAAAAGGCTCTCTGAAATTTCAAATGGGCTTTTGATATTACTTTTTAATATTATTTAATGTCACAGAGTTTTAAAAATAATAATTCACTTTTTTAAATTAATTTACAATGTACTGTTTCAAAGTTTTAATTTCAGAAATATTTGATTATAGATAAAAACAGACCAACATTTTTAGAGATATTATGTTTATCAGAATATTGTGTTTTAAAGGCAAATTCACAATCAACAACAGCATTAAAATTTGAAATAACAATTAATTGCAAGCACATGTGTCAGCTTCCCAAGGAACCCTTTTTCAATGCAAACTAATCTGCCGTGCTAAGCGCAAAAGTGGTATCTACAGTCGAGCTCAAACTGAGATATCACCCTTTAAAGTTTTGCGCCACCATGTATTTGATTCAGATGAAACTTTTCCAAAATTAAAAAAAATATATTTTCCGTTCTCAAACGACCATATAAGTTTGTATTTATGTAAAACACGTCACACAGAGCCACCTGGTGGCGATAACTCAATTTTGTTGAAAAGTGTAGATACGACGTTTGTGCTTAGCACGGCAGTAATACGCTTATGGAACTATTTGTTAATGTAAACTTGCTATTTTTTTTTAATGTAAAAGAGTGTTTTGGCTAGCAGTTACAATGCTCATTTACGTTGTCAATTGTAATTTTAAAATAATGTGTGTTTAGTTTAAGTAAATATGTTCTAAGGTGTAAGATTTAGGCATGTTTTACTTGTAGACGCTTGATTTTATGTACTTTTACATCGGAAGTGAGGCTTAAAAATCTTTTTAAGTGTAATTTAAAGACTGTATATTTGTCAATAGTACAATGAACATTTATTTTTTATAGATTGGGAAAATTATTGCATACAATCAAACTCACTAAAACAAACAATATATGCAGGATAAACTTTACTGTGCATTAGCTTAAATTAATTTATTTTTGTGTATGTAAATATAAGCTAAAACAAAAACTGCACATTTAAACTTTTTTATTTCTTCTAGTTCACTTTTTCTTAAGAGTCTTGCAAAATTAATAACCAAAAAAAAAAAAAAAACTTTTCCAGCTTAATTTTAATCTAGTTTTCAGGAATATATTTTATATACCTGTGAATGTATTTGCCTTATCTCCGCTTTCCATTTTTCCCCCATTGAAGTAATTTCAGGCACAATTTTAAAATTGACCCATTTTGTATTTGTTCTTTTTTTATGTTCAATTCATAGCATGTTATTTGTTTCATGGTCGGCAAGCTTTCATGATATATTCGGTTAATCTGAAAGATTGCAGTTGCTATAATTCTTCCTTTATAGTTGAATTTTCTCAAAAAAGCTGAGCAGTTTTTAAAAAAGTAAAATAAAAGACATCTTTCTTATTCAAACATAAAAAATGCAAAATTGTTGCAAAAATGCATTTCAGGACTACAAAAAACCTGTTTTTCAACTCAGAACTTTTTCAGCTTACAATGCTAACCAGAAATTCTTTAAGCAGTCATTTCCAAGCAAAAATTTATTACCTGCTTCTTAGTAGCTTTAGAACTTCGAAATCTTTCCTGCACACAAAAACGTTTTTTGTAAAAGTGAAACACGTGTTTGCAACAATGCAATTTGCAATCTTGAATGCTGTGGTTTTTTTGCCATCTATAAAAACGTACAATTTTGTTTTTCTTGCTATTGTTTTTTGTGCTTATTATTTTAAAAATTTATTTCATTGAAGAAATCTGTATTTATATTTTCTGAATTCAAGATGTTATTATCTTCCTTTTTCAGTTAAAGCTTTACTTAAAAATTTCTTTTATTCTTTTAGGTGATGAAAAAATTAGAAAAGAGTTAGAATTTCAAATTCATCAGCTTCAAGATATGCTCAATAATGAAAGTAAACCTGACATTCAAGTCCAAAAAGAATACTTAGAATTAAAAGACCTATTACAAAATGTCACCCAGAGTTTAAGTTTTGCTGAAAACCAAATAAAAGAGCTTACTGAAGAGGCAGAGACTTTAAAAAGTGAGCTTAGTAAGAAGGAGCTGGAAGTAAATAGTTACAATAAAGAACTTGAAGAAAAGAATAATTTACTTTCATGTAAAGAAGAAGTGGCTAGTAATCTGATGTCAGAAATAGGAAAACTGACAGATAATTTAAAATCTCAGCATCAACATTTAGCAGAATTAAACGAATTGATTGTCAGTAAAGATACTGAAATTTCTAATCTTAAATCTGAGTTACAAGAAAAAATTTCTTTAGAATTGCATTTAACTGAACAAGTTAATCAATTCCAGGAAAGAATTTTACATTTGGAGACCTCAAATTCTGAAACGGGAAATTCCCTTAAAGAATTCAACGCTCAGATTCTTGCATTGCAGCAAAGTATTTCAGAAAAAGATTCGCATATTTCTGAGCTTGAGTCTTCACTTCAAAGTAAAACTGTTAATTTAGAGGCTCTTAATCAACAGCTTGAAAACTTACACAAAACTTCTTTGGATTTCGATAATTTTAAGGTAGAGCAAGAAAAAATTGTTAATCAGTTGAAGCTTCAAGAACAACACAATGAAGAGCTTCAACACATGATGTTAGAAAAAGACAATTTAATTACAAAACTTCAATCCGATTTAGAAGATAAATCTACTTCTATGTCATCCTTGACTCAGGCTACTCAAGAGCAGTCAGAAAAGCTGGAACAGTTGTTGAAACATCAAGAGAGTCTAAGGGAAGAATTGAAAACATTGAAAACTAAGTCTGCGGAACTGACAGACATGAACTCTGAGAAAGATGATTATATCTTAAAGCTACAATCAGAATTGCAAAGTAAAATTACTTCTGAGGCTTCTTTAACTCAGACTGCGAAGGAACAGTTAGAATACTTGGCACAGTCACAGAAGCAGCAGGAGAGCTTAAGTAATGAGTTGGAGCGATTAAAAAATAATCAAGTAGCGGAAACTGAAAAAGTGAAGTCTAAAATGGCTTCTTTACTTGAACAAATTGAAGATTTAGAAAGTGAACTGTCACGCATTCAAATAGACTTAGATTCTAAAGAGAAAGATTTGGTAGCAGCTAGAAGTGAAATAGCTCAATTACAAAATGATAAGGCTGAGCTATCTAGAACTTTGGAAGAAACGGAAGATCGATTAAGGAAGAAATCTGACTTAGTAGATCAATTGGAGGTTGAAATGGAAAACAAGAAAGATGAACTAGAAAAATTGGGAAAAGAGAATGAACTACTAAAAAGGGACTTAAATGATAGAACTAATGAGGTATCATCATTGAATCAGGCTATTTCTGAAACTAAAATCTGCATAACGGAAAAAAGTGATGAAATTGCAAGTCTGACTGCAGAGTTGGAAATTGCAAAAAGTGATGTTCTTAACAAAGAAAAAACCATCAAAGAACTTGAAGAACGAAATGTTATTCTAAAACAAGAAGTAACACATTCGAGTTTGTCTTTATCAGAGAAAGAAGAAATTTATAAAAAGAATATGGAAGAAAAGCTGAAATTCGAAGCTGATTTTTTCAAATTAAAAGAAGAATGTGAGTTGAAAGATGCGACTTTGAAATCCAAATCGGAAGAGTGCGAAACGTTGAATTTAAAAATTGCTGAGTTGACTAGATCCGTTGAAGAGAGTGAAAATTCAGCTCAAAATCTTTCGGTAGAATTTGAGCACAGTCAGAAAGAACTTCAAAAGTTAAAAACCCTTTCAGAAGAGCAGCTAGTAACTATTCGTAAAAAGGAAGAAGAAGTGCTTGAAATGAAAAATGTTATTCATGAATTAGAAAACGAAATTATCCTGCAAAAGGAGAAGGTAAATAATTATGTGTTAACTCACGAGGAGCAATTAGCAAATGCTAATGAGCTTTCAAATAAACTGAAATTGGTTGAAAGTGAGTTGAAAGAGTGCAACTTGGTGAAAGAAAAATTGGAGCAAGAATATTTGGACTCACAAAAAACGTTGGATGATGTGACAAACACAAAGAAAGAGCTTGAAAGCCAAATACCCAATTATCAAGCTGAAATTGAAAAAATATCAAATGAAAGAAATCACCTACAACAGAAGAATGCATTGTATTCTGATCAAATATCATCTTTCAGTGCAGAAATTGAAAAATACAAACTGCAAGAGACTGATACTAGTAATAGCGTTATATCTTTAAATAAATTAATTGCTGAGCTTACTGAAAAATGTAATACTTATGAGTTAGCTGCAAATGAATTTGAAAATCAGTGCAAAGGACAGGAGGAGCAAATTAATATCTTGAACCAGAAATGCCATCAATATGAAAAATCAATGTTAGAAGGAAATGAGAAAGCGTTGCAAGAATTGCGAAAGTATAAAACACTTTCTGAAGAGCAATTGTTGACTATTCAGAAAAAGGAAGAAGACATGATTGAGAAACAAAATCTTATTAATCAGTTAGAAAAAGAAGTTATTGTGCAAAAGGAAAAGTTAAATAACTATGTGTTAACTAATGAAGAACAAATTAAGAGATTGGAGAGTGAATTAGAAGTTTGTAAAAATATTTCTGTGAAAGAAAAATCAGAAATTGAAATTCTATGTCAGAATTTGGTTTCGGAAAAGAATTTGCTTTCTGCTACTGTAAAGGAGCTGGAAACAAAATTGAGCAATTACACAGAAGAAAATAAAAAATTGAAATGCATTAATATTGAATTAGAAGGTGTAATTAATGAGAAGAAAAAGTTGATTGAAAACACAGAAAGTGCATTATTTGACCTAAAAAGTGAGTTAGGAGAAAGAGAGACTGAATGCAAAAATATGCAGAATTTCAAAGACGATTATTATTCGTTTTTAAAGCATTTATCTGAGTCTTTACGATTGCATACAGATCTGTCTTGCTTGGATAACGCTGAGTCAAGCATAGATTTTTTTACTAATTCTAAATTAGTTTCTGATGAAATCAGTCAGCAAATAGTTTCAGTAGGTGAAAAATTTCAACTGACACTGAATGCAGTTTCGGATTATAAATCATTAGAACAGGAATATGAACTTTCTAAAGCAGAAAATCTATCGTTACAGACACAATACAAAGGATTGCAATCAGATTTGCAACATTTCATTGATAATCTTGATACTAGTTCCGAATTTGTAGGGAAGCGATTGGGGCAAATATATTCTTCCATCGAGTTTGAAACTGCTGCATTAGATAAAGTCAGTTCGAAATTTGAGATATTGAACAATATTCTGTCCACTCAGGCAAGTAAAATCACTAGTCTGGAAGGAGAAAAAAGTTCATTAGAGCAGAAACTGGTAGAAACCAAAGAATTGCTCTTGGATTGTGAACAAAAAATCAGGGATTTCAATGAACTGCAGGAAAAAGCAGATAGTGAACTGATATCTGAAAATAATATGCTTAAGCAACATGTTTCAGAACTTGAAGCAGCGTTAAGTGAAGCTACTGCTAATTGTAGGCAGTTGTCTGCTGACCTCGAAAATAAAACAAGTGCAATACATGATTATGAAGAAAAGGTACAAAAACTTTCTTGCTTAGTTGAAGCAAATCAGGAAAGAATTACAAAATTGCAGCAAGAACAACAGAATAAAGATAATTCATTAACTTGTCTTCAATCAGAATTCGATGCATCACAGGCGGTTATTTCGTCGCTTCAGAACGAAATCTCTGAGCTAAAACGGTTACAAAATGAAACTATGGAATCACATGTCCTTGAATCATCTCATAACGTCAGTAATGGTCTTCAAGTTGAGATTGAAAACTTGCGTAAGGAATTACAGTTGATTGAAGAACAGAAGAGCTCTTTGCTACAGCATTTAGAAAATTCTAATTCACAGTTGCAGTTATCTGTTAACGAAAAGGCAGCACTAGAAGCAGTAGTTGAACAGATGCGAAAGAAATTTGATGATTTGATAGAAACAAATAAAAACTTATCAAACTCATTTGAGGAAACACAACTGGTATTAAATGCAAAAGAAGAAAATATTAACGCTTTGGAAAATAAATTACAAGTGAGTACAAGGGCATTTGAAGAATTGTGTCATGAGTTAGAAAGGCTGAAAAGTTTTCAAACTGAGGCACAGAGTCAAGAATCGCAAAAAATTATTACCTTGGAGCAACGCCTTTCGTCTTTGAAATGTATTGTAACTGATTTATGGTCCACTCTTTCTCAAATAAATTCTATTGAGGATTTTGATTTCAACTTAGCAAATATGCCCCCAGAGGTTGATGAGGACAGTTTTAAAATAATTACCAGTTTCTGTGCAGAAATAGCGAGGCTAAAAACTTTGCATGATGAGGAAAGAAAAAAGTTTCAAGCTTATGCAGATGAATGTGATATTAAAAACAATGAGCTTAGTGAAGAACTTCAACTTTTGCAAAGCAAGCTGAAAAAATCTGAAACGATCGAGTGGAGTGATGCAAAGCCTGAAGAAATGATAATGAAGAAGGATGTTATTGTACCTGTTGGTGTAAGCCAAAAATTGGACAAAGAATTGCTTCTTCAACAAAGTCCAGATTCTATGCTTCCTGATTATCAAAAAGAAAACGAATCTTTAAAAGAGGAAATACATTCTCTAAAGCTGAAAAGTGCTAAAATGTTAACAAAGTTGAAACTTTTTAAAGACAAAACAGATAAAATATCTGGTGAACTAAAGTCAACAAAAGATTCAAATGAAGAAATGACTCACTTGTATAACGAATCAATCAAAAATGAAAAAGAGTTACAAGCTGTGATATCTTCGTTGAAAGGTGAAAATGTCACACTTTCAAGCAAGCTGCAATCTATGGAAGCGAAGCAACATCAAATGGTTGATCAATCAAATGATATCGTCTCCCAGCTGAAAGAGCGCAATGTGTTGTTGGATGAGGAATGCAGTAGATTGAGGAAAGAACTGCAGGACTACAGGTACACGTGGGAGCAGTGTAGCATTTCATATGAACTTCAGAAAGAAGATAATGAACGGTTAAGAGCTAAACTAGCTCAGACAGCGGAGGAAGTTGAACTCTTCAAATTGAAAGCATCCGAGTTGAATTTACAGCTGGTGCAGTTGGAAAAGGAAAATGTACATCTCAAACAAGAAACTCAGAACTTGCAAGAACATACAAAGATGCTCTTATCTGACAATGATACTTATCAGGGATTAACAGAAAGGTTAGCTGCTGCAAAGAGTGGATTAGAGCAGAAAATAATGGATATAAAGGAAAAGTTTAAGGCAGAAAAAGCTGAACTGGAGAAGAAACTAGATCTTAAAAAAAGTGAAATCATCAATACAGGTGATGAATTGAGAAGTATTGATGAGCTTGAAAGTGAGAATATCTCTCTTAAAAAGTTGTGTGATGAATTGAAAGCAGGTAAGCAAATAATTGAGAGAGAGCGAGATACATTTTTGAAAAACAAAAATTTGCTGGAAAAGGAAAAGTTGTATTTGCAACAACAGTTGCTAGAAAAAGTAGATGAAATAGACAGAATAAATTGTCAGTTACAAGAGGCTATGAGCAATAGATCTCAATCGAATGTTCAATCAGTAATGGATGCATCTCTGTCTGGAATTGATTTGATTGAGCAGTATGAAGAAAAAGTCAATGAACTTAAAGAGGAAAATCGAGGACTGAAATCAAAACTTAATGCACTTACTCAAGAACTGAATTTAACTAACAAGAAATTTGAGTTTCTACAAAATGACATTCAAAACAAAGAAACCATGTACAAGGATCAAATATCATTTGCAGAAAAACAACGGGAAGCTTCACAGCAAAGTAGTTCAAGTTTTGACAGTAAAATGCAAGTTTCCAGCAATGATGCAAACTTGCAAAATGAGTTGCAGCAAGCAATGAGCAGCTTACATCGACAAGGCTTAAGATGTGAAGAGCTTAGTGTGGAAGTCAGCAGGGTAAACCAAATTTTATTTTGTTTGAAATGTCTTGTATTTGTTTGCATCTTGTAAAATTCTTTTATGGGCTCGATTTTGTGAACCTAAAGATCTTTTGTGAGGCAACACAAATACAAGTTGTCCGTACATAAAACTAATTCAAATGAGGGAAAGTAGAACACATCACTATATGCTTTTCTAATGAAACATTTTCGCAAAGTACATTTTCAGTCATATTGTAAATTGAAGATTTTTCTACTTATTTTTTGTAAATTGCGAATGGTTTATAATTTAGTATAAATTGACCATTTAAGAGGATCTGATATGTAACCAAGTAACGCAATCAATCTAAGTCATGAGAATTACTTGGTTTGCTTAATTTATAATTGTCCGAGGGGGGGGGGATGTTCTAAAACAATAATGTGAAAAGGTATTTTCGTGAAAGGTCTCAAAATTAAACTTTTTCAAAATCATTAACTATTTAATGCTCAGGTATGAAATTCTTAGTCTCTTAAAATTCTCATTTGTAAAAGAAGACAGTCCTTAAACATCCCAATTAGAGTATAAGAATCTATTCCTACAAATTGTTATTATAATATAGGGCTACAACAGTACTTAAAAGTCACCATTACAATCTGGGCATTAGCCCCTAAAATTTAACTGTAGAATAAAGGCAACTGTTCTTTTCTAAATAATGGTAATAGGTTCTTAAAGTCTCCATCAAAGCAAGGAAAACAGTCCCTAAAAGTGTCTATAGAATAATAAGACCTGAAACCTCCCATCACCAAAATAAGGATCGTATGGACTGTCTCAGTTATTGCAATAATGAACACGTATGGATAGGAAGGGGGTAGAGATAACACTTTTTATTCTTAAATGTATTCATTTCATAAAGTTTATAGCCATGAAGTTTGTATGCATTAGTTATAAATTTTATCTTCATTTCTGAATTCATAAAAAGTCCCCCTTTATTTCCTTTTTCAGCTTTTGGAAGAGAGAAATAACTTACAGTGGAGGTTACAGCAGTGTCAACAAAGTAATCTTCAGAAATCGCATGAAAATAACCCTCAGTCGTCTGAATGTGTGACAATACAGGTTAAAATTTAAGTTATACTTTGTGCATATTGTACTTGTTTTGTGTTCAGTCCTTTAGAAAAGCAGAGATTGATTTCATTCTGAATGTGTGTTTTTAAGATAATTTGATAATGAAATAGGAAAAAAAAAATTACATGCATTTTTTTGAAATATTTTTTCAGATTGATTCTCCCTCTGGAACCAATTTTGAAGTGGACCATCTAAGTCATTCCAATATAAAATTGCTTCAAGAGCGGTAAGTTATTCACTTGCATATATATGTATGTGTATATGTGTGTATGTACGTATATGTATATATATACTCTCACTTGCATGTATAGGGTAAAGACACCCAGTATGTTGATACTTCTTAATTTGGAGACCTTTTACTTTCTTATGCATGTCTATACGCTTTTTATACATATTCGACATCAACAGAGAACATCGTGACTAGTTGTGGGAAAGTTGATGCTTTGTGTTGTAATCAAACACAGTGGTCAGGGCTGCAGTTGTGGAGGTTATAGGTGTTTGCTTGTTTCACGATTCTGAAATTGTTTTCTGGCTACAGTAATCAGATCACACCCCTTTTTTACATTGAAAGTTTAACTTCATAAGTTATGACTTTCTTTGAATTAACATCAAGTTCCTGCTTTTATAGTATTGATTCAAGGATAATTAATGTATGTCATTCCGAACGAAAATCATACCTTATATATATATTTTTTGAAACTGTGGTCAACATATATTAAACCGTCTTGAAATTTTTAAAAACTAGTTGGATGTGTTACGTTGGGTTTGGCATTGTTATTAAGGTGAACAAACATTCAGAACTCCATTATTTTAGGAGAAGCTTAATTAAATTATGTATATTACCTGTAACTTTGTAGAGCATATTTTCAAGATTTTAGAAGCAGAAAAGAGTAAGTGACTAACATCAAAGAAATGAAACACATTAAAGGTGTTTGAAAAAAGGTAAATTAAATGTGCAAATGCATCAATGTTAACAGAGCCAAAGTTTGCACTAAAAATAAACCAGATAAGAAATAAATGAGTACCCTTTTTCATGTGTGAAACATAACATAATAAAACAATGTTAGAAACTAAAAAATTTGCTAATTATTTGCAAACATGTGTTTCGGGTGTTGCAAGGAACCCATTTTCGGTGCAAAAGAGGTGATATGTATGAAATGACATCCGGTAAAAACTTTTGTTGGACATCTATTCATCCATAAGCTCACCTCTTTTGCATTTAAAAAGATATTCCTTACAATCTTCAAACGCCTGCTGTTTTTTGCAAAGCTGGGCATTTTTAGCATTGCTTTATTATGTTTTTTTTAAACCATTTACTATATCCAAAGCATCTGATTATACAACAATAAGCATTAATGAAAGAAACACTTATCAAAAATTTAATGTAACAATTATTGCTGCTATTAAACTTCAAAATCCACAAGAAATTAATATTAAATGGGAAATACCGTAAACTCCCAATTATCCGTGGTTCGTGGGTACCCTTGAGTCTTTCACACTTCTGTTTTCATTTTTTTATACCGTGATTTTGAGTGTTTTCTTGCTCATTTTTAGCAGTTCAAGGTTTTTTTTTTCTTTCAACGTTATCCTTTTTAGCTATAATTTAAATGTATGTGTGAGTTTTATTGACTTTTTTTAGTATATTCCATACACTAGTATCGTTTTTACCTGTTATTTGGATTATCTGTTGTATTCTTTTATCTGCTGTTACTGTGCCTCGCTACTCTGCAGCTAATTGGGAGTTTACTGTAGCTGGAAGGAAAAGGAATACTTGGAGAGAAAAGCTCCAAGCACATTCAGAAGTTAGGCTCAAAGTTACCCTGACTAACTGCATGGACGATTGTAATAATACATTACTTTGGGTATTATTTGATAATGAAATTAGGCTTATGTGTTTTTAAGTAGATTGCAGCAAAGTGAGAAGACCTGCCAAGAGTTGCGTAGAGCAAATGAAGCACTAGACCAAGCACTCATTCACGAAAGAGACCAAAAGAGACAAATTGAAGAAGAGCTGGGTTATGCACAAGAACATTTAAATATTGAAGCAAAGGCATCAGATGAGGTATTGAATATTTATTGTGCGCATGCATGAGTAGAGGGGTTTTGATTTCTATGTGAGTAGTATTGATTATGTAATCAAGCAGAATGTTTCAGTCCCTAAACAAGGGTACTAGTCCCTAAACAAGGGAAGTATTTTTTTCTTTGGATATTGCTTATAACTAAAAAGCTTTACATTGAACACGAATTACATTAATGTGAAATTAACATTGATTTAGTAATGGTTAAAAATTATTTGAACAAATTGAAATGTATCATTTCTTTTGCAAAACTTTTTGTGTATAAATGTGCACATGTTAATTAGATTTGGCAGGGATTGGACCTAAATTACTCCAATGCTGATGCTTTCTTAAGAAATAAAGAGAGGAAGTGTGTTTTCTGGGTTTTTTCCTAAATGAATTGCCGATTTGAAGCTGTCCCTGCAGAATTCTTTGAAGGCTTTCTAGTAATGCTTATGAAATTGGGTTCAGCCCCGATATTCCTACAGTGCAGATTTTTTTTAAATACTTATGTTTTTAATCAAATGAGACTACAGATACAATCCAGTGTTGGTAGTTATTGCTTTTAGTATTATGAAATATTATAACTTTTTCAAAAAAATAAATAGCTTTTAAAACTGCAATTAGTAAATACTACCTTGAAAACATTTAATTGCATTCTTCAAATATTTTTTTTTTTTCTAAATGCAGAAAAAAAAAATGTTGTCACCTTTCATTTTTTGCATTTCATTTCCCGGACTTCTCAAACTTTTGTTTTGTAAAATGAAGTAATTTGAACCCTTTTCACTTTTAGAATCTTTTGTAGGACATCTGTTTTGTCTCTATTTACAAATTGATCAATTTATTAATTAATTATATATAATGTTTTTAGTGGAAAGCATCGTGTCAAATTATTATTTCTTGTATTGTCTTACATTATAGTACTACCGCAGAACTAATAAATATGTTTTTTTTTTCCTTGAATGGTAGTAGCCTTAACTAATAACTAGTTTGAAGTTTTAAGTTGTACAGTAAGATTTATTTTTTCATTGTTATTTTAAATGTTAATTAGAAACTGCTTTTTTAGTATCAAATTTTACTTGGAGATCTTGAGGAACCGGAGCTGTTTGCTGAAACAAACTTTTCTATAAGTAAGTTAGGTTTTCAAATGCAGTTAGGTTTTCAATTTATTTTGTTCAGATTGATTTCTGCCATCCATTCTTTAATCAAAAAATAATTCTTTGCTTTCTAGGTCGAAATGTAAAAACACATGCCTACAAATTTAGAAGATGGCTGAATGGACGAAAGTAAGGAAATTTAATGTATCCAATTAAAATATTTTATAATTTGTTATGATTATGAGTGAAATGCTTTCTGTGAATTGCATATTTTTTAATATCTGTGGCTTGGTTCTAAAAGGGCCAATGTCAATTTTTTCACATTCTGTGTTATTTACATCAAAAGTTTCCAATTTAGTAAAACTCTAATTCTACAAAAGCCAATATCAAACTAAAATTGGTTCTATTTCCATTATAATGTCAGCCAATGTCATGTACACACAATGTCATAATATTTACATAAAATAGTAACAGGTTAAAAAATTTCATATGATAAAATAATGTTTCTTTACACTTACAATAAATAAATACCAAAAAAATAATGGGAATCTTAATATAAGAAAGTTATAGCATTCTAAAAAATCACAAATATCTTTCATCGCCTTTTTCTCGAAACTAACATTTTTGACTTAGACCCTTTTAGAACCAAGCCACAGATATTTATTTTCATAACATTGACGGTTTCGTAATTCAGTAATTATGTGTTTTTTAAAATACCATGAGAAATGAACTTTATTTATAAATTATCTTAAGAGAATCCTTGTTTTTTTTTTTTCTTTTTTTTAATGCTTGCCTAGACCTCCTCTTTATTACATTTCAAGTTATTTTAATGCTTCAAGGAAGAAATATTCAATCAATAGACAATTTTAATTTTTCTATACTTGTAGAATTTTCCCTCACTTAAAAAATTTCCCCCATCATGCATTAGAATTTTCACTTTCTCTTTATTCTAGTTAATTTCAGGATTTCATCGCTCACACTATGCATTTTTGCTGTATTTTAGTTTCTGCCCATGACTACGCTTCATTTATAGTCTGTACCTTTATGCAGCTCAGTTTTTATTGATGTTGCTCGTAAAAATTTTACTTTTGGGTCTAATTAAGCTTAAAATTAAATTTCTTCATTACTCAAAAGCTTATTTGCTTTTAATAAATTAAAAATATTTTACACTAACAGAGGAAGAAAATTCTTATTTGTTTCCTGTATTGAAAATATTTTATTAATTTATTTCTACTTCCATTTTAGGAATTACCTGTACAGAACTATTAAAGGCAGAAAATATCCACAGCTGATATATTTATTTTATATATTTTTTATTCATGTGTGGTTATTAATGTGCATATTTTAGATAACAAATTGTAACATAAAAATAAATATATTTTCCTAGTGTAAAAAAAGCAATTTTGTATTCTGTGATAGTATTAATTCTTTTGTTATTGCTTTTAACTAAAAATTTTTAGCAGCTTGTATTTCTAATATTTGCATGTAAATTGCATTTATTTTTATGTTTATTACCCATGTCATTTATCTGACGAATATTTGAAATATGTGTGAATTTTAATGCCCTTTTATAGCATATTGTTAATGAAAGTGCAAAAGATCATACCTCTAAGAGCTAAATTTTTCAGGTGAACAAACTACTAATTTTTCTTTATGATTTGTTCCTATATTCTGTATTTTTTTTTGCTTAGAAAAGAAAATAAACTCATCAAAATGCTTCATATTACAACAGTGAAGGAAAAATTGAAATTTTTTTTCCATGCCAATTTTTGCTTTACACGGTGATGTATGATCAAATCTGAAACTTATTATGTGCATTGCTTGATTTAGTTTATTTACTATTTTTGTTGTTGTTTAGAATATAAGTTTATATTTATTGTTTTCATTTAAGTTTTTTTTTGTATATAAGTTTTGCATGTGTATTATTAGTTCAATACAGTTAAACCTCAATTATTTATTGATTATCTAGATTTATCTTTGCATCTTTTATTATGATTTTTTTTCTAAAATTATGAAACAATTAAGTATGGTGGAAAACACTTTTTTGCAAGTGTCTAGAATGGATATATAATTGCTGCACATAGTAAAATTAAACAACAGCTCAAATTTTTCAGAATCTTTCCTGTAAGAAAGTTTAAAACACTTTTTAAAATATCAGCTTTAAATTGAAGTTCATGATTCTTTTTTGTTTTAGTAATATTTATAAGTAGGAAAAATATTGATCACATACAACTTAATAAACCTTATACATTCCCACATAGGCGGCTCGTACAGGGGGGCGACTGCCCCCTCACTTCCAACAATAAAGAGGCTTTGCCCCCTCACTTTTCACGGTCAAAGAATAATGATCGAGTGAAAAATAAATTTTTACTCAGTAGATTGATTAGTTTCACTAAAATAAAAGCTGTACATTCCAAAAACCAGACATTTTTCATGTTATTTCCTAAGAATGGATGAAAATCAACCAGCCAGGTTGATTTTTGAGGCCATATTTTGCGTCTTTTAGAAATCACTTAATCAGTAATCAGTGTTAAAATCCAATATTATAGCCAAATTGTAGCAAAAAAGCAAAAAAACTTTGTATGTGCTTCATCCTTACCCACCGCCCCATTTCTTTCGACGCCCTCTCCCGTACTTGTCTTGACCCCCCCTTTTTTGGTGTACCAGCCGCCTATGCATCCCCCCCCCCAACTGAAGGTAACAATTAAATTTTAGTATCCTCCCATTCAGCTTAACCGAAGGTAGTCAAAAATGTTTTGAAAACTCATACATTTGAAAGGGCAATGTCATTGAATTTTGACCTATTTTGATAATAAATGATAGGTCAGTTTTTTTTTTTTTTTTTTTTTTTTTTTTTTTTTTTTTTTTTAATCGAAAAAAAAGTGTAACCTATTTATTATACTCAACAGCTGTTAGCTTTTTACGTTTTGTTGTAATTTGTAGCTCCTCCAGATTTTAAAAATAATAAAGGAAAACAAACCTAATGGATTCAAAAGAAAATAGTGTGAGGTCCACGCCTGATTTTTTTTCTTCATAAAGAAGTAAGTGCAGAAAAAGAAAATCACTGATAAAATGAATAAATAAATGAATCTTATTTTAAAAATCAAAGATTAGTGGTAAGTTGTAAGTTGATAAGGAGAAGAAGGGCTCCACATCCTTGCATGAAAATTTAATTTACATGCAAATATTTCCTGTTACGTGTCTTTATTCCGTACGTTATTACTCAAGATTGCTTCCTTCTTAGTCCACAATGAGTTGCATTTTATTTGTATTTCAATATGCAGCACTGTAAAGTATATATTGAAGTAGTTGCCTTTGTGCTAGCTGAACGTATGCACAAATCTGGCATTGTTTCGTTTAAGTTTATTATGAAAACTTGTTAGGTGTAAGTTAGAACCATTTAAGAGAAATGTCTAATGCTAAAAATCGAGCTTGTTCTCATATTGCAGCGAAGAAATAGTTCCTCCCAATTTAAAAACACTTTCTTTCTAAAACGTGTAATCTTATAAATGCCATTTAGACTTCCGTCCTTTCAATTGCTCAAAATTGATCTTCATTTCTAAAAGGGGCACTATTAGGTAGGTTATCTCTAACAAAGATTTGTGATAGCTTTCTTAACCAACAACATGTGTTGTCACTGCTCATTTCCACTTTCACAATTTAAATTTGAGGTTGAAAGGAAAGACAGAACCAGCCTACTATACCGCTGTGCTAAGCACAAAAGCCGTTCATATATTTGATTCAGATTTCACTTTTTCATGGTTTTTTTAAAACTGTTTCTCATTTTGAATAAACAATAAAACATTTTATGTAGGTAAAATATGTTAAGTACCACCTGTTGACAATAACTCAATTTTGATAAAAAGTGCAGGTACGACTTTTGTGCTTAGCATGATAGTATACATGGTAAACTGCTTCTTTGTTCTAGAATGATCTCATAAGTCATTTGAATTGTTGCAGTAATTCCAAAAGTGTAAACATGTAGTAGTTTTTTTTTTTTTCTAACAAGCGCGGGACTCTTCTCCAGCAGTTTTTAGATTTTGAAGTTCAAAAAAGGCAATTATAGTTGATCTCTGATAATATTAAGGGAAAGGGTGCAGGGATTCGGGGCTCTGATCTTGAAATTTTTTGAAATGGAAGACCAAAACATTTGTAATCAACATGTGTTAATAAGGATGGATGGTACAAAAAATGGACAAGTAAGAAAGAAAAAAAATGAATCGCCCCTGCTTTGGAACATTTTCGGATCCGCCCTTGCTTTCTAATGGCTTTTAAGTTCTAGTTTGTAAGCTGATAAATGCATGATAAAAATTTTAGTCTTCCACTCTCCAAAATAATGAGTAAAGCTTATTTCTTGTTTTGTTTTACTTTGTTTTACTTGTACAAGTTTGCAAAATCATATTGTCTGTATTGCATGACATGGCAGAAAGGAAGACTCAGTTTCATCAAGCACTCAGGCATCTGGCAATTCAAAACTGTTGTTGAAATTTTTACTGAAAAATTATAGGATACAGTGTTGGATTTTGCAATGTACAAAAATTAATTTATTAAGCATGAATGTAAAATATCTAATACAGTTCATTTATCAGGCTGTCAGTTTACCCATTTTAAGTTTTGTTTTAAATGTGCACATGTTTTCCAGCATAAAAATGCCTTAAATTGAAAATAAAGAGCTTTTATATGAGTTTTATTGAACTTGTATTTTATGCTTTTACTAAATTAGCAAAAATTAATTCACTTTTATTATATACAAATGCATAATGCTAATCAATGACTGATCAAATTTCGATTATTCCAGAACCAGTTTTATTTCTCTAAAAAATTGATTTCATGATGCTTATTATTTAGTGATGCATCATTCATACATTTCTCTTCTATACGTTTTGATTGGTCTAAGCAAAGTTTAATACATATTATCATGTACCTATATTATACCTTTTTTTCATTTGTACATTTTTTCATTCTGTCCCTTCAAAAACTTATTAACATTGCTTCATTGTATCTTTATGCTTTAAGCCTACATATTTATTTTTTAAAAATGTTTTTTAGTATTCAATTATCTACCAATTAAATTTTTATTGAGTACCTTCGGTCCCAAATTTTCATTCTGAAATAAATTTTTTGTGTGCCACCAGGGCAAAAAGACTTTAAAAAAGTATTAAAGGGGGGGGGGGGGGATTGACATTTTCGAATGTTTAAGGGTGCACCTCCCTCAATATAGGAGGGGTTTGGGGGCCCTCCCCCAGAAACTTTTTAGATTTTTTACTGTGAAAATGCTGTTATACATAATTTGGTGCAAATAATTTACACAAACCAGTAAAACGTGACATGACGTTTTTGAGAAAACAATCTAAAAAGTGGCATATAAATTTTCTGGCTCAGTATCCATGTCACTTGTCTTAACAGACATGTGTACAGCTTTATTTTCCAGTGAGTCTTGCAGTGGACATATATTGCTTATGGCTGTAAATCTAAAACCAATAGTTTGGATTCTGCCAAACCTCACCCTCATATTTTTGACGCACTGTCATAGTTTGGGCCGTGGAACAGAAGAAACAGAGAGAGAATTTGGTACTGTGCCATTTCATTCATGATCTGCTTGTACCCACAAAGTCGTACCTGAAAATTTTTGTTTTAAGTTGTTTCCACGCTAATTAAAATTTTAGAACTATATAAAGTAGACAAACTTGAGGAATTACAAATCTCTTGAAACCTGGTTCGAAGGTCTGTTCACTTGCATTTGGGAGAAGTAAGGATGACATATATATATATATACTAGCAAAAATACCCGGCGTTGCCTGGGCCAGTGAAAATATTGAGAACCAATTTATAATCGCTTTTTTTTCCCTAAACTAAAAGAACTCAAAACGTACCGCTTTGACGATTTAAAATGTCGCTAAATTTGCGGTAATTGTTTTGGGATACCTAGGATACTTTTGCTCCCATCCCTACTTTATGAAAATATGCTTAAGTATTATTAAGTCAGTAATTTTTGTCAAAGAAAAATTGTCATTTAATGTTGAGAAAATATTGCTGACCATGAAATGACGCTAAAAGTTTTTGTCCTAAGTGATTTCGAAATTTGTAGGGAGCATTTGACAATTATTTGTGCGAAAAACACAAATTATTGGTAATTTTAGTTTTGGGGTTTGATTAATTTCGTATGCGGATTACTTTACGCTTTGACATAAGTTTTAAAAGTTTTTTTAATGACAACGTACGGGATTGGCCAAAAAAAAAAAAGCCTGAACTTTTCTTCAACTGTGGGAGTATTATCTCGATGATTAAGATTTTGGCGCAGTCTACAAATATCAGACAACAATCGTTTTATTTTAGTTATATCATGTAAGAAGTAAAGTATTATTACATAGTCTTTGGCGCCAAAACTGGCGTCAGTTGAAAAAATTACCAATATATAGTTATTATAATATTCTTGCAACAAATTCGGCAAGATACCTGTTCGATTGGATTCTAAGTGACCGATTGTAAGTACCCGCCCAGTCAGCGCAAAATTTTTTTTAAAAATACCGTAAAGTTGTATTTAAAGTGCCATTAAATTGGAAAATAATGAACCCAATCCATTTATTAGTTGCCAATCTCTTCAAGCGATTACATTACCGATACTCTAAAACATATACTGTCGGCCCCGCTCAAACGAATACTGTCGAATCCAAGAAATATTATTTGATTAAGCGGATAATTCGATTAAACGGAATCTTTAGTATTGCGACTATGGCATGGGAAATATCCAGTTCCAGGATATTTTATTCGTTTATTCGTTACCCGATTAAGCAGGACCGATAAATTTACGAAACTTGTGAAAATAATTGATACAGTGAATAATTTACTAATAAAGGAATACAATTTATTCTAAAGAAATAATATTTTCACGCAGCAATGTACATTAAGAAACACATTGCTTAAGGATAAATATTCTACTTATACAACTAAGACTATACAAAACGTTTTAAATACAAATCATGGTAAAAGCCTGGATATTCCCCATGAAGCTGGAAAAAAAACCTTCATGATTTGACTTGAGAAAAGCCTTGAACATTAAATACGGAAAGAAGAAATGATGCCCGCAATTATAGCTTTCGACAGGGAGTTGAGATGATACACTAAATACTGAATTAGTTTGGTCAATGCCTTTTGATTAATGAGAAATAATGTACCTTAAATTGGAATGAAAAAGGCGCTACCGATCGAACTTTTTTGAATATCGTTTTAAATTATAGCCTATGTGTTATTCTGATGTATAAGCTACATTGTGGTAAAAGTTTCATCAAAATCCATTCAGTAGTTTTTGCGTGAAAGAGGAACAAACATACATCCATCCATACATCCATCCATACATCCATCCATCCATCCATACAAACTTTCGCATATATAATAGTAGTAAGATATATTGATACATACATACATACATACACTCTGAATTTTATAATATAAGAATAATTTTATTAAAAAAAAAAGGTTATTCTCATACATTTCTTATTTTTCTTTTTCCCGGATTTTCTGCACAATATACCACTCCTTTAATATTGGCAAAATTTTTCGAGTTAATTGACCTATTGGAATAAAAGGGCAATATTACTTTAAATACTAATTCAGTTGCTCTACCTTTCAAATTTAATGAAAATTCCATCTTACTTTTGTATGTTTTTTGCGATGATGGACTTGACAGGATAGGGCTTAGGACCCGGAACAGGACGAAACATCTGGTTCTGAGCGTTCAGGTAATGTCGCACTCCACGAGGTACTCCTTCAACCTTTGGCACAGGATTACCAACCCATTCTGGAAAAGGGCTAAAGCAACCTGCTTTCATTCCACCATCCTTTAAAATACATTCATGGATTATCATACCCCATTTCTTTAACCCCTTTACCAACAGTTAATTTTCAAGAAAACGGTCATAAAAGTACCTATTTTTTTTTTATCCCTGAAGAATTAATTAAAATATATCTA
>JAXGGA010005291.1:0-79599 GCA_038373865.1 Uloborus plumipes | reverse complement strand
ACTCGCAATGTCCAAAGTAAACAACTCGAAAAATTTCAATGTTCTTGCTTCTAAGTCTAACTCCACAGCAACAAATTCCGCGAAAAAAAACATCGGGGCAACATTCTAAAACGGAACAGCCCATAACCACTTGTTAGCCCTTTAATTGTTTAATTGAAGCAGAATCCTAAATGCTATTGAGGCAGACATAAGCAGAACGAAAAACGAAACTTTGAGTAAAAACTAATAAGCCTTTATTTAGGCGTTTAAGAACATATGTACAAAATAGAAAACATTAAAGTACCTCGGAACATTTGGCAAGTATAGGCTAGGGCTTCTATTATCTAAAACATTCTAAAACTGATTTTTACTGAGAGCTGAATCCGGAAGAAAAAGTAAATAGTGTCGGTAAAACAAGCCGACCAACGGCATGACTAAAAACAACTCACGGCAACACTTAATCCATCTCCCTATTCACACACAATCGACAGAATGGAACTGACACACAACTGTGAGAATCATTCGAACTAAATACTAACTAAGCCAGGGCGTGGGAGCGTCCTATTGGACGAAAAGCAATGTTCTAGAAGGAATCCCGATGACGTGGGCAACGCCTCCCAGACTGACCAATGGGAGCGTAGGTTGACGTAAACGAAAAGTCTCCCAACAAACTGTTGGCTTTAACTGATTCAAGTGATGCAACCTGGACTGTAAACAGCGGCAAAGACGGCCGTAAGTAAAATTTAGAAACTAGAACTATTTAATAAGGGTTTAAACTAATCGAGAATATTTTATATTTGTTGAATGCCAACAGATACGCTGTGCTGTGGGAAATGCGAATCCCAAAACCCTGTGCTAAAGAATGAAAAACTTCCCCTCTAAACTGGGATCCCCTGTTAACCGTGATCCGTTGAGGTACGCTGAAACGGGGGTTGAGCCACCGTTTCTGCCCGTATATCAGCTAGAGGCGTAGCCTCCGGCCACCGGGAGAACCTGTCAATGGCCGTGAGACAGTAGGAAAATCCTTGAGACGGCGGAAGTGGACCAATAAGATCGACGTGAACGTGTGCAAATCGCTGACTTGGTACTTTAAATTCCGTAAGTGGCGAGTGCACATGGCGAAAAATCTTCGACTTTTGGCAAGCCACACAGGATCTTGTAAAGCTTGCAATGTCTTGCCTCATGTTAGGCCAGATGAACCGACTAGTTATGAGTCTGACAGTGGAACGTATACCGGGATGAGCAAGGTCGTGTACAGTTCGAAAAACTCGATACCTGTGAGTCTTGGGAATGTAAGGGCGGATAACTTGAGTTGAAACATCACAGTATAGCTGTAAATCAGAATTCGGCATTTGCATTTTTTGTAGAGACAAACTGTTTGGCTCTTCAAGTAGTTGGACTAGCTCATTGTCGTCTTTCTGACTATGAGCAATCTCCTCATAGTTCAGTGTCGAGGAGGAAATGCTTTCAATTCGAGAGAGAGCATCTGCGACATGGTTATCCGCTCCACTAACATGTCTGATATCTACGGTGAATTGTGCGATGAAATTTAAATGGTTTATTTGCCTCGGGGACATTTTTTCTATTTTTTGTGAGAATGCAAAAGTAATAGGCTTGTGATCCGTCAAAATAGTGAAGTGAGTCCCTTCCAGTAAATGTCGAAAATACTTGATGGAAGCAAAAATAGCCAACAGTTCTCGGTCGTACGCACTGTACTTTTGTTCAGCTGGGCTGAGTTTGCGAGAGAAAAATCCCAAAGGCTTCCAAGAGTCCCCTTCTCGTTGCTGGACACTAATACAGGGTGGCGCAAAAAGATGGGAACTTTTGAAAAAAGAAAAAAACAAGGAATAATTTTTTTTAAATTTATTCAGGATGCCTAATGTACACTACAACATTGGAAATTTAAGAAACATTCAAGTTTTGAAGATGATATCGCGAAGATGATGTCCGTCTTGCCGGATGCATTCAGCAAGTCGATTTTGAAAATTCTGCATTACCTGGTGCAAAGTGTCGAGTGGTATTGCTGCGATCTCTTCTGTAATCCTTGTTTTGAGTGCAGGTAGGGTTTTGGGACGTGTATTGTAGACTACACTCTTCAAGTAACCCCATAAATAAAAATCGCACACTGATAAGTCGGGGGAACGAGGTGGCCAAACAATGTCAGCGTTCCTGGAAATGACGTGGTTACCAAACAGGCGCCTGACCGCTGCCATTGATACTCTTGCAGTATGTGCAGTTGCCCCGTCTTGTTGAAACCAAGTGTTTTCAAAGTCAATACCAGGTAAACTATGCATTCTTGCAGCCAAAAATGTCTCAAGCATGGTAACTCGCGTAAAGCCTGAACCAAACTGTCACCATTTTTATAATAAGCGCGCACGGCTACTACACGTTCTTGTACGTTCCACTGATCCATGGCCACTAAATCTCCAATGCTACTGTACATCTTGCCACCTTCCTCCCGTTTCTCCGCCCCTCACAGTGCTGCCAACATCAAATCCAAAAGTTCCCATCTTTTTGCGCCACCCTGTACCAATTGCCCTGTCGGATGCATCTGTCATGAGAACTAAAGCAGTGTCGGAATTCGGATATGCTAGATACGTAGCCTGTTTAAGATCATCTATGCAATTTTGAAAAGCCTGCGTGGACTCCTCAGACCAATTAAGGGGAGTTTTGTCGCGTTTTTTACACTTTCCTAGCATTTGCTGTAATGGCAATTGTTTTTCAGCTGCTTGGGGTAAAAAACGACGAAAAAAGTTTAGCATGCCTAAAAATTGTCTAAGGTCCTGGACAGTTTGGGGTCGAGGAAAATTTATGATGGTTTCTACCTTTTCGGGCAATGGAGTAATACCATACTTATCTATTTTATGTCCAAGAAAAGACAACTGCTCAGCTGCAAAAACACATTTTTCGCGATTTAAAAGTAAACCAAATTTTCGTAAGCGTGCAAAAACTTGCTTTAAATGATCTAAATGCTCCGCTAAGGAGGAGGAAGTGATTAAAAGATCGTCTATATATACAAAACAAAAATCTAACCCTTGAAGTGCATTATCCATCAAGCGTTGCATAGTCTGCGCAGCGTTTCGCAAACCAAATGTCATAAAATTAAACTGGAATAAACCAAAAGGGGTTATTATAGCAGTTTTCTGCTTATCCTCTTCCTGCATGGGTACTTGATGATAAGCACGTTTTAGATCTAGGGTTGAAAAAACAGTTTTCCCGTGCAAATTTGATGAAAAGTCATGAATATGTCTAATGGGGTATCTATCTGGTATGGTCTGTGCATTTAATGCCCTGTAATCCCCACAAGGCCTCCAAGTGCCATTTGACTTCTTTACCATAACCAAGGGGCTTGCCCAACAGCTAGTAGATGGACTACAAATCCCTAGGTAGATTACATTTTGGAACTCTTTTTTTCGCCGCCGTTAACTTCAGGTGTGATTGTGTTCCGGTATTTTACCGGATTTCCGGTATTTTCATGATCGATTCAGGTATTTTCATGTTCGAAAATACCGGAAATAAAATATTTTTAATTATGCTTTTATTTTCCCACCTCCGATTTTTTTTTCTTTTTCGAATTTTCGATGAGTATACGTATAATTATTAATAATATTCATCAAATAGAAATGTTAAGATTAAAATTCTAATTGTCTTTTTACCTTAAATTATTTTATTTGCATCCGATATGAGAATCAAATTTTTCTCACTTTTGAACTTTTGATGCTTCTTACCCTTAGTTGGGAGACAAATAAATGAAATGCGACAAAATGTAACAAATGCAACTTTCATTACTTTATAAATGCTTTCGCACAACAAACAGTAATTTTGTTAGACCTTTGCTTTCTCCTCAAAATATTTTTTTGGAGATAATTGCTCGTCACCAGCTCAAAAGTAACTTTATTACTCATTTACAATTTAATTAAATGCATGTACAATATTTTGACTAAAAACTATTTGAATATATGAAATGTGTTAGTTTATGATAGGAAATTAATTATTATGTATTTATAATTATAAAATTAGGTGTGCTTAAGTAATAAGGGCCTTGTTTAAAAAAAAAAAAAACACTCCCCCGCCCCCACTTTTTCTTCAAAACTTTCAGGTATTTTTTTATGAACTCACAATCACCCCTGTAACTTATCGGGGGCTAGAGGACGTACCCTAGCACCTACAGGAGGACCTTTTGTCTGTATCACATGGTTGACACCGTGAGATTGTACTTTTATCGGGGGCTGCCCAATGTCATCAAAAATATCGCGAAATTCTCGAATTAAATTTTAAAAATCTATAGATAATTTTAGATCGGTAATAGATGGTGTACTGTCAATAGAAATTTTGCCGGTTGATTTCAGAGTAGTTTTCGGATCTTTAAGAGATTTTGATTTTAGGTCTATAATTATCCCATAATGTGTCAAAAAATCAGCACCTAAAATAGGTCTAGATACGTCAGCAACCAAAAATGTCCAATTAAAATTTCCTCTTAAACCAATATTAAGAGATGCGCGTGCCGTAACTATTTATTTTTGTGCCATTAGCCTCTAACAAATTTAACAAAGATGTGGCTTTCGGCGCTCCCTCGAAGTAGGAGGGATAGCAGAAATCTCTGCACCGGTGTCTACGAGAAAGTGAAGCCCTGATGGCCTGTCGTAAATTACTAGACGGCAATTATTTTGGCCTTTAACGCTGGCCGCCTCCAACGTCTGGCCTTCTAGTTTTCCTGCTTGAAGCTACAAGGCTGTGAACATTTTTTGGCATTTTCCCCAAAACGATAATGGTACCAGCACATACGGTACCCTCGACTAGCAGAACGGGACACAGATTTATTTCCCCGCTTCTTGCTTCGGGATCTTCTAGCCTGAGACATTCTATCAATTTTTAGCGAAAGTTCACTAATTTGAGCTTGCAATTGTGCAATACAGTCATTTTGACTAGCTTCTGGAACTTTAGTTTTCACTTGGGTAGCACAAATTTCATTTCCTGATGTAACGTCTGCAATTTTGTCTGCCATTATGGACAGTTTGTTCAATTCATCCTCGGAAGTAGCCAAAATGGCTTGTACTTGTGCTGGGAGTCGTTGTAGCCACAATGATTTTAGTAACCCGGTGCTGACGCGGTCTCCCGCCAAATCTTGCATCTGTCGAAGCAAAAACGAAGGACGTTTATCTCGAACTCAACATCTTGTAAAAGCTTCTTCAGCTTCTGCTCTTCCGAATCAGAAAAAACTTCAATTAGTCTCTTCTTTAGAGTTTCATAAGCGACATCAGAAGGAGGAGAAACAATAATGTCGCTCACCTGGGATAATATATCCGTTTTGATGTTTCCAACTACGTAATGGTACTTCGTGCGGTCCGCAGTAATCCCCGCATTAATGAATTGGCTTTCAAGTTGCGTGAACCAAATAGTAGCGTTTTCCTTCCAAAATGGAGGCACTTTCACGGAAATTCTTGAAACCTCCGAGCCTGAGGCGGACGGCATGTCCGTCGTCTTCTCGTAATCCGCCATGGAAAATAGAAGATGAATTCTTCACTGACCGAGGTCACCAGTTTAGCGAGAAAGGTTTCTGAGCGGACTTAGCAACAAGTTAGAGTAGCAAATATAATGAATAACAATTTATTATATGTACAGGTATTTACATTTGAGTTGCTTCGTGCAACTCTCGCGGCCATAAACGTGCGACTGACTGAAGTTGGAGATCGGCAACATGCACAAAGTGTGCAGTGTTGCCAGATCCCAAACTCAGTATTTCACCGAAAGGTGAGTAGGTGAGTGGTCATTGCGCTCGTGCTGCCACATACTAAATGCAGTAGGGTTAGAAGAAATGAAGAGCAAAACTTTATTTTTCTCGCTCCAGAATAAAAGAAAAAATTGCAGTATTTTATCATTATTTGACTTCTGTGTTGAATCAAACTTATCATAAAACATTAATTAAGCAATTTTTTAAATCTACAAGAAGTTAATCAATGGTGCATTTTCAATTTATTTTAAATTTTGAAATTTGCTATCAAAAAATAAATAATAATAATAATAGGTATTTTGCAAAAAAAAGTAGTATCACAGCTAGGAAAATTTTCTGGACAATGACTTGAAAATTGAAGAAAAGATAATTATTTTATAAAATAAATAATTACTCTAAGAAAAATTATCTCAAATAAACCTGATTTCTTACTTATTTTTTATGTATAATTTAGATGAGATATTATTATTAACTATATATTTGTTGATAACTTAGAAATTAACAAAAGCCCACTTTTGACAAAAACCTGGGTGGGTTTTTGTTGATGGACCCGCCCAGAAAAACCCGGGCGTGTTTTTCTGGGCTGGGCCCACCTTTGCCAACCCTGACTGTAACCAATATGACTGGAATAGGGTCTTCCGAACCCATTTTATTAAATCTTATGATTTGCGCCACTTGTATGTCTTATTTCTTTAAAGCATTGGCTTTGTAGTTTAATGAAATCTCTGTATCTATGTTCTTGACAGTAAATTTGCTGCAGATATTCTTTTCAATTAGTCTTACACTTACTTCTGTGTTAATTATAGATTTTTTTTCGCAACTTTATTAACTGTGTTGATTGAGGAGGTTGTAATTATTAAGTTATTTTTATTTGTTAAATGTATTTTGTCTTCTTTTACTGTAATTTTGTCTAATTCATTATTTAAATCCTTTGTTTTGTTTGAGGGAATTTTATCCGTCAGCTCTGAGATTATTATTTTAACATTTTTGCAACCTGTTTTTAAAGCATATCTCGCTTTTTCAACAAAGTTGATACTCGATTCGTAAACCTTGTCGTCTTTTTTACGCTCTTTGTCTTTATTAACTTTATCAGACTGCTCTGCTTTCCGCTTGGCCATTAGTATAAATAAACAAAAATTACATACCCCAGTATTTTGGAGGAGTCACTGCTTTGTGACCAAAACAAGAAAATTCTTCAATTACTTCCGTATTGAGGAAGAAGAAAAAAATTAAATATTTCACACACTTTCATAAACACCATGCAGAATAGCCTTCTGCAAAATCACTATTTTTTATTAGGTTGGTGCGTATGAAATGTCGGATTCTCTTTACATGCGGACGTTTGTCTCCCTGTTTTCGTTATACTTTTGTCTTTGGCATAACCTCATTCATAGTCGTATTGTCCATTGCCAGAGACTCATTTCAGCAAAATAGGTTTTCTCGAAGGTCTTCCCTTTTGTTATTTCTTTTGAGTTTATTGCCGATATGAATTCTGCCGACACACAAAACAATTGCGAAACTGAACGAACTGGAATATGAAGTTTTGCAGCATCCACCATATTCACCGGATCTCTCGCCAACCGATTTTCATTTTTTCAAGCATTTAGAGCTGTTTTTAAGGGGCAAACACTATGAAAATGAAGACAGTCTAAAAAACTCGATATCAGAGTCTATTAATTCTAAAGACCAAAATTTTTTTAAGACAGGCATCTACACTTTAAAATCTCGTTGGGAGAAGTGTATTGAAGCGAATGGAGCATACTTTGATTGAATAAACAGCTTTTGAAGAAAGATATGCAGTTTTATACAATCACTTAAGAATCCGACATTTCATACGCACCAACCTAATATTACTCCAAACGCATATACTACACAAGTTCAAATTCTCCGCCACACGTCAGCTGACCTTCACCGCCCACCTTCAAGGCCGGTTTATTTTGAAAGTTATTTGTAAATTTAAAATGAATTCATTGTATTTTGGCTGCTTATAAATTAATTAATTATTTATTTTGTCGTCATTTTGTTTTTTAGATAACATGTAAATTTTTTCTAAAGTAGTTTGTTTTATGCATTTAATATAGACAGTCTGAGAGGTATATTTCTCTTAATATGCATAGTGGCTTTAATGCATATGTTTTGCTTATTTTTAATGAAAATCTTCCTTTTAATAATTTTTCCTTCAGTACTTTGTTTTATGCATTTAATATTAACACTCTGAGAGGTATTTTTGTCTCAATATACACAGTGCTTTGATTGCTTGGTTCTTATTGAAAATTTTTCTTTTAATAAGCATTTGAATGAATTCTTTTTCAGTGAGAGATTTCTAGTCAGATTTGCCAAGTATGGTATGTCTCATTTTGTAGAAAAAATTCACAACTCATGTACAATATTTACAGTAAGTATGATTTTTAAATTTTTATTCGATTCTCTCATAAAATGTAATTGCACTGAGAAGTTACGTTTAACAACACATTCCTGTATGATGCTAATTGCTGGTATTTTAGGTCTTATCTAATATGCTTTCAATTAAAGTTTTATATTGTAGTCTAGTAACTGGGAATTTAAGAGATCAGAAATTTTCTGTGGCACAGTGTATCTTCATGGTATTGCATTTTCTGTTGCAAAATGTTTTCTAATAACAAAAAAAAAAAAAAAAAAAAAAAAAAGGAAATCATTCTTTTGTAAATAAGTGGCTGACATTTTTTATTCAATCCACTGAGTGTGTTCATGTAAGCATTTCTTTTAGGGTTCTTAAGTCATTTAAAAGTTTTCAAAAAAGTTATTAATTGATTTTTATTTTGAGATTCTATACAAGCCTTTCTTTAAAATAAATTAGTCAAATAATTATATGGGTCACACTCCTGCACTAAATAGTGCCAGAAAAATTGATGGCAAAAATTATTTTGGTGTTTTTAACTCTAAAAATTCAACCTTTTCATTAATATTTTTTAAAAATAATTTTAATTTATTAATATTATTTGTTATATTAATTTTTATCATTATTTAACGTTGTTATATTACCTTGTTAATATTCTTTGTTATATTCATTTTATCATTATTTAACGTTGTTATATTACCTTGTCAACATTCTTTTGTTTTAAAGATAGTGTAGTTACCAATATTTAAGCATCAGGTGTAAAATATGTACGTTTTGGTGCTTATTGCACTTTTATGGGCCTGGTACAATTTTTTGTACATTTCAAAATCAGACTACATTTGCAAAAATGTGCTTCTGTGTGAAAAGTATTGAAATAAAGTCAAAAGTTGGAAATAAAAAAAATTATACAGGCAGAAGAGAATTTTTAAACAACCTGCTAATTCCCATGTTTGTTTGTAAAATTGTCTGCAGCATAAACTTAATACATTTACAATTTGTGTCTTCTCTAAAATGTTTTTCATCCAGAGATTTCCATCTTTTGTATTGAAAAGGGGTTTTTGTTTCCCTGAAATACTTATGTTCACTTTTTATTGCTATTTGTGTATTTTACATGTGAAAAAAAATTAATTACCAGAACAATTGTGTTTAATTTTTTTCAGGATTTAGGAGCAGCTGATTTAAGTAGAGAATTATATTTGGTAGCTCATATAATAAGGAGTGGTAAGCAAAATAATATTACCTTTAAACTATTTTCACAACTTCAGTTTCATAATAATGTATTGTGAAATCTCTCATATTCATTCTTTGTGAAAGCTGAGAAATAGCATCTCAAAAAGTCTGTTTATATTTCAAATTCAGTATGACTCCTTTCCAACTAAATTGAACTTAACCTGTTGGCAACCGTGATCACACCGGCATGATAGCGGGTTTCTCCCTCCAGCACCCGCGATATCAAATGCGTAATAAGCGTCTTGGGCTATCATTATATACTTTGTCTGTGGGGGGAGAAACTCATCAGATAGACTCTCTTATTCCAACTCTCAATTATCATAATTGAAGTTAAAAACCATCGTAAATACAGCACAAATTAGGTAGAAAGTGCAGCAAATAGTTATTTCAAGGCTACAATGGAGCCTGTTCATCAGTGCAAAAGGCAAGGTTATACACGTTGGTTTTTAACTTCAATTATATTTTAGCAAAAAGCTTATTTGATCATTTTTCATTTTTTCTCAATTATCATACCTAAATCAGTGGCATAGCTAGAAATGGAGTGGAGAGTTGCCTTATGTTTGGCAAATGTGTTTTGTGTAACAGAAGAATGCAAGTAATATGCAAAACATATTATAGATTTTGAATGACTAGACCATTTACATCTAAAAGTTAGATATTTTCTTAGCTTCAGGATAATACAAACAATTGTTGACATTGTACTTTAATTGCTATTATTCTCTTTTTTGTTTGGGGGGAGGGGGGGTGTAAAGTTTATTCCTTTTTCTCATTGCTACAATGTGATATTAAGTGACATAGCCATTATTTAAAAAATACTTTTTCATATTAACTTCAATGTGAAAAAGGAAAAATTTGTTTTTGTATGTTTATTTGTGATAAATGAATTAAAAACTATCTACTGCACATTATATTTGTACATGAATTTCTGATTTGTTCTGTAGGTAGAATGTTGAATGACTCAAAAAAGTCAGCTGTTCATTCATATAGAAGGCCTTATGGTTGTTCTGGTAATTTTTTTAATGAAATCAATTTTTGAAATGCCATTACTTAATGATCAATTATTATTTTTTTACTAATTCTTGTACTTTATCTGTGCTTCACAGTTTTAAACATCAGTGATGTTTTGATGGAAAAAAACGAAGGCGCCTTAGAGGAAGAAAGGGAGTACACAGTTAAAGTTTATACGTATGCTTTGAATATAATTACTCTATCTTTTGAATATTAAAATTTTCATTGTTAACCTAAGTTTATTATTATTTGAGTTTTGCATAAAAATATTATCCCATAAAAACCGTTGAGATTGAAATAGTTATTTGTTATTAAAGTCTGGAAAATAATTTTATGTATGCCTTTTCCAGTTTAAATTTCTAATGCATTTTTTTTTCTCATATAAAGTGCGAAGTGTTTCAAATTGCATGGAACAAATATAAATCACACATGAACACTGAATATATTTTAATGAATTCAGTTTATAATGAAACTATAGCTATTTAAGTTTCTATATATGTTTTACGTGTAATCTCCGATGACACTAAATATCTATCCAGTATTATAGTTCTTGTCACACTGATGATTAAACTATATTTTGTTAATGATTTGAGAACTTTAGCTATTTGCTGTTTCAAGATGTTGTTTCTATTTTTCCAGGACGTTAAAAAGTCCTGTGGAAATAGGGACAAAAAAGTCTTTTATAAGCCCAAAGAAAAAAGCCACATAGGGCCAGATCTGGTGATATCTGTATCCAATAAAGGAATGGCATAGTGTTTGATCTCGCTCAACCAATTAATCAACCTCAAACGTACTTCATTCAGTGTTCAATGTTATGGCTATGCAGCTGTTCTTCACCTAATTTTATTTAAAAAAAATCCTTTTAACAATAGTAACGATAGTGTTCTGGTATATTCTAAAGCACAGTACCTTTCTGCTGCATGGAGGGCATCATTTTGATTAACAGTACATGTAGCAGTGATTTTGTAAGCGGAACATCTTTTGTTGTTGGTATTTGAGACTTGAATGAATGTAACTTCAGATTTTTTTTATTCCAAATAAGTCAATTGCAAAATTTGTACTATGTTATTATTTTTCCCATTAAATGTAAAACACACATTTAATCTTTTCTTATTTTTTTTCCTGATTGTTTTGTTTTTTAATGAGAAATATTGTTTTGTCTTTAATTTTGCTGTGCTTTTAAAATTATATTAACTTGTACTTATTTCATAAAGCTTTTATTTTATGCATTTTCTTTTATTTCATAGGTGTAGTGAAAGTGATTTTAGTCAACTTCATGAGTTTATCATTAAAAAGCTGAGTAACAAGTTCAATGTTTTGTCTGGTCAACAAAATTATGGTAAATGTTTTTTTTTTATTTTTTAAATTCATAAATTGTATTTTCATATTTGCTTTTGACATTATATGAGCATTGTTATGGCATGTATATGTGTATCAGTTGATTTATGTAATATTGGCAAAATAATATCTTAAATGTCATGAATTTGAAATTCATTTAATCAGAAAATTCAACTCTTATTGATTATAAATAAAAAATTACTGTATTCTGGTAAACAGGATCAAACCATTACTTTGACTCATCAGTTTTCTGATCATTAATGTTTGACTTATTGAAATACCACTGTGTTTGTATTGAAGTTTCTTCATTTGCTAGAATATGTTAATGAGTCTCTTTTATTTCAAAGAACTAGATATTTTCAATAGGCTTTTCCTTCATCGTTATTTTATCTTAAATATACACTGCTCGACATTGAAAATGCAACACCAAGAAGGAGTGGTCAGAAATTGATGAAATTTGGTAAGAAGACAGAGACAGCATGGAACAATAAGTGATATTTATTTCAAAATAAATAAGCAAAATTTAGAGCGAGGACGGCGTCGGCTCAGTAAGAAGTAGGACCACCGCGGACAGCGATGCACGAAGAAACACGTCTAGGCATGGAGTCAATAAGCCTGCGGATGGTGTCCTGAGGGATAGCACTCCATTCCCTTTCAACCATTTGCCGCAGTTCGTCCTCTGAACGAGGCAGTGACAGGTTCTGCAAACGGCGTCCAATCACGTCCCACACATGTTCGATTGGTGACAAGTCAGGAGAGTATGGTGGCCAGGAAAGCATCTGTACCCCTTGTAGAGCATGTTGGCTGATTCGAGCACTGTGAGGCCGGGCGTTATCCTGTTGAAAAATTGCATTTGGCAGACCCTGAAGGTAGGGGATTGCCACGGGCCGCAGTACATTATCTACATATCGTTGGGCCGTCATAGTGCCCCGAATACGAACTAGAGGTGATACGGAATTGTATGCAATAGCGCCCCAAACCATTATGCCACGTTGTCGCGCTGTGGGGCGTTCCACAGTTACTGCCGGATTCGATCTTTCTCCACGTCGACGCCACACACGTATGCGATGACTATCGCTGGACAAACAGAAGCGGGATTCATCTGAGAACACTACGGTTTGCCATTCTGCCATCCACGTCGCTCTGGTCCGGCACCATTCCAAACGTTGGAGTCTGTTCTGTGAGGTCAATGGCAGTCTTCTTAGCGGGCGCCGTGATTGCAGGCCACGTGCAACCAGTCGACGGGAAATGGTTCTGGTCGACACAGGAACATCCAGGGTACTTTGCACGTGCTGCAGAATCGAAGTACAAGTGACTTGCGGGTCCGCCACAGCTTGTCGGTGAATCCGTCGATCCAAGCGGTCTAACGTCACTCTGGCTGCACCTGCACCCCTCAATGTGGCTACATTTCCTCTTTCCAACCTTCTCTGACACAGCCGATGCACAGTGCTTGCATCCATGTGGGTATCAACTGCAATTTGACGTATGGACCAACCTCCCCTTCTCAGTCCGATCACCATACCCCTTGTAAAGTCGTCTATATGCTGAAAGTGTCTTTGTTGAGGACGGCGTGGCATTTCCTCCTATCACACATATCCTTCGAGACAAAAACCAAATTTCTCTGATAATTAGTCTGGCAGAAAAACCAACATGAACATAGCCCACTTTTCAACTTCATTCTCTTATATCTTACTTCACGTGCGTCGGAGAGCTGCGCATTTCATATCATTTGCATAACTCAGTGACGTGCGTCTACGGTAAAATTTGCATGAATTTCTGACCACTCCTTCTTGGTGTTGCATTTTCAATGTCGAGCAGTGTATGATGACATAATATTATTGTAAATGAAGCTTTTTTGTTATTGGTTTTTTATTGCCTATTCTTAAAATGTAATAAACAAATTAGTTCTGTATTTAAAATCATTGCAAATTTTTTTATAGGGCTTGTTTTGTCATTGCGACTTCTCAATGGGGAATTACAACAACTTCAACAAGAAAGTCCATTGTTATTTAAAAATTTAGCAGTAACTCATAAATTGGGTTTCAGCGATGTGATTATGCCAGGTAAGTGTAATAGTGTTTGACCACCATGATAATTAATTTATGTGCAATTCAGATGTTTAAAAATTCTTGTCAGGGCTCAAAATAGTAATAATAATAATAAAATACTTTAGATGAGTGTTTGACCTTGTGGTTTGAACAGCGTCATGAAAATGAAATTCCTGTTAGCTGTATTATATTAAATTATTGTGAATGTTGCGTTATATTTATTTATTTGTTTCATTTTATTTACTTATTTTTCATCTTACATTTTTGTTATGTACACTAAAACAGTGCATGCAATACTCGAAAAAAAAAAAAAAAAAAAAACTTATATTCGCTAGATTTAAATTCAAAAATCAAAACCTGTTTATTTCAAAACCGGTCTTTCTCAAAAAAATTTTCTGAACACTCGACATTTGACATAGACAAGTTCAACTAAATGTTAAAAGATGTCTGCTTGAAATTTCAAGATAAGTATTGTGGACTTCTAGATGACAAAAAAAAAAAAAAAAAATCTATTATACAATATTTACAGCAATTTGGGACCATCCCTAAACAACAAACAAAAGTGGAAAATTGAGTTAAATGAAGTCAACACACCGAAAGCTATATATATATATATATATATATATATATATATATATATATATATATATATGTATGTTTATACATATATTGTACAAATTTTTTAAAAATTTACTATAGGGATAAATAAATCCCCCCTCCCCCCCGAAAAAGACGCAAAAATATAAAAGTGTACTGAAATTGCCATTTCATTCTATCCTTTTTTGTGTTTTTGATTATATATATATATATATATATATATATATATATATATATATATATATAGCTGAAATTAAAGCAGAATATAATATCATATTTTTTCTCTAAAAATATAGGTAATTTCAAATTGTTTACCAACTAGTTTGCTCCTACAGAGTTCGTACCCTCCTTACAAACTCCTTATAAACTCCTGCTTTTTAAAAAGAAAAAATAAGGGCCCTTAAAACTCCTGAATTTTGCTCTAATCTCCTTATGAACTCCTTATTTTTAATTCTGTGAATGCAAGCCCTTGAATATTTTCTTCTACTACTAATCCCAAGATTGTGTTCGAATATTATACCGGAATTCTGGTATTTTTTTTACGTGTTAATACCGGAAATGTAGTGTTTTTCGTTGCGCTTTTATCTTCCTACATCCAAAATTTTTTTCCTTACTCCAAATTTTCGACGATTAAGTCGATAATCATTAATAATATGGATCAAGTAGACCTGTTGAAAGGACATTCTAATTTTTTTTGCTTTAGTACATTGTTTTATTAGCTGTTTTTATACTTATGATGCCTTCATTTTAAATGATGCAATCTGTTTGCATCCGGTTTGGGAATAGAATTTTTCTGATTTTTGGTGCGTACTTCGCTTTATTAAGGGGCAAATAAGTAAAATGTCTTTTTATTTCTATTGAAATCGAAAATTAAAAATTTTCAAACGAAATTCTGTTCTTTATGAGAGACAACAAATTAAAATTTAAGTTACTGATTTAATTTAATTTTGCTTCAATTACTTTATTGCTATCACTATTATGTTTACTGAAGAGCTTTAAAATGTTATTTTAAAACATTTTTACTTGAATAAATCCTTTTATATGTCGCTTTTTTCCCCTTTTTAATTCGTTCATTATGGAAATCGCGATCTTTTTGCATCCGCCATTGGAATAAGATTTTTCGCATTTATGACATTAACTATACTCTGTCAAGAGGCAAACGACTAAAATATATTTTATTTTCCTTTAAATCATTAATTTAAAAAAGTTTTAAACAAAATTCTATGCACTTTAAAAGTGCCAATAGTCAGAAAGTTGTTTTTACCTCTACTATTTTCAGTTAGCTTATTACAATTTTTATTTTAATTACTTTTTTATGCTGATTCTAGTTACGAAATTATTAAGGAGTGTCTTGTTTTTGAGGAAACACTAATTTTATTTTATTTTTATTCTTTTTTATTTCTTTTTTACTTTTCTTTTAAATTCCTCCTCAAAATAAAGTATTTTTCAATGGTTAATCCCCCCCCCCTCTACACTTGAATTTGATTCTGAGTCTGCTAACACTCAAGTAACAATAACTGCATATATATTTGACTTTCAATTCAGTATGTTACGCAACATATTGTATGACAACAAAAATAAATAGCCCAAGAGTTGTAAAAAATGTTTTGAGATACGTTTGCTAAAAAATAGGTATTTTGACTGGAAAGTCCTTAAAAATTGAAATGAACTCCTGCAAAACTCCTTAAAAACTCCTTACTATTAATTTTCAAATTTGAGTATGAACCCTGTCCTACTAATTAAAAATATTGTTTTCCCATTTTTTAGGTGATGTCAGAAATGATCTTTACTTGACATTAGAAAAAGGAGATTTTGAGAAAGGTGGTAAATCAACAGGGAAAAACATTGAAGCTACTGTGATACTTGTAAATGCAGAGGGTCCTCTTTTAGATGTAAGTTCTATTATTTTTAGTTGTTTAATCATAACCCCAGTAGACTATTTCTTAAATATATTTTTGTACACATAACTATGTATTGTGTAGAGCTTTAACAATCCAAACTCCCTATTTATAAAATCGACAACTATCCAAATCAAATTATTAAGAAATTGAAACAAAAAAGAAAATAAAAAAAGAAAATTGAAAAATTTTTTTAATGAAAAATACTATGAATTAATTTTTTGCAATTTTTTTTACGCATGTAAAATTTCAGTGTGTTGAATTTTTTCTTTCTATCCTTTTTTTTAAACAGTGAGTGTAAATACACTCCTTAGTTTAGTGTTTTGTAAAATTAATCTATAGTTGAGGCAAATCTAACTTTTAAGCATAATGAAGGCTACCCAGATCCTAATCAGAACATTATATCATAAACAGGTTAGGTTTGCCCCAACTATAAAATAACTAGAGAAATCTGACTCGAGAATGCATTAAAATGCATTAGAAATCATTGTATAAAGTAAAATCCTTGATATATATCACTCTTTTTTTTCTTATAATCTTTTTTCTTGAAATAGTTGTTTATTAACTGCCATATTTGTCAATTTTATTAACAAGTAATTTAAACTTTGGAGTACTGCTTAAGATTTTCAAATTGTAATTTAATGGCTAAAAAATCCTCTTCGCTCTTTCTCTTCTTAATCCTGATACTAAAAATGTTAAATTGTTTTTAATATTTTGCAGAAGTGCATTAGTCCGGGTGCTGGCCATGAAAATGTTTCAGAATATCATTCTGTTGTTCTCTACCACAACAACACGCCCAGATGGATTGAAATGATAAAGGTAGTATAATAGTTTCTGCTGGTGATTTTTCAGCTGATTATTGGAATCCTGCTAGCTTCAACCTTCAGATTTATGGTCCATTTTTAAGTCCATTCTTAGGGTTATTTGTTATTTGAAAGTTTTAGGAAGAAAATTCAAGAATTTCAGAAAAACCCCATGCTGGTGAAAAATAGCTATGTCTAATTTTGCTCAGCATGTTCTATATTGTTCACTGAGAAGGAAATAAATTACACAGAAAACCAGAAACCTATATTTAGAAATTGCTACTGAGTTTGAGAAATGATGTAAAAAATCTAAGTCTACTTTTGAATGGACAAGTGCAATCTTTCTGCATCCTGCACAAAAATCAGATTTTTTTCCCCTTCACCACCATTTTTTAACTTTTGTCAAAGGAAATTGATGAAGTTTCTTCTGTTTTCATAAAAAAAATTAGTTTGAAGATATAAATGTATTATGTGTTTCATTACCATAAAAAGCTAGTAAATCATTTAAACAAACAATAATAAAAATGAACCTAGAGGAATCAGCTCCTAATAAGTAATCTGGTAGTATACAAAATTGATCTCCTTTTTGAGATGTTTGTTTCCCTAGTGGTGAAATAATTGAAAGAAGCATTTTCCGTTAATTAGCAAAAGAATTTTGCAATTTTCAATCAAAAAGACTACTTTAGCTGTTTTATTTTTGAGCAATTGCATGTTGATAATATCAGAATGTCATTTAAAACAAATGAGAGAAATCTTTGTTCACAATTAATGTTGTATATTTTTACTAAAACATGCAAAAAGAAGGACTTATAGTAATAGAGAAGAGGATGTGAGTCCTTTTTTGAATTATGCAAAATTAGATCATATGAATCTCTACTACTCTAGCAAATCTAATAAAGATGTCATTCAGTATGATTTGTAGATTTTCATTTGATCTTACAAACTAACTTAATTAGTCAAATTAGTATCGGTAAGAAATTTGAAGGAAAAAAAATATCAATTATTTGTTAGACTTGTGAAATATAAATTATTTTAACCGGAGAAATATTGTTTAGAAATACTCTTAGTCAGGACAGGTTATTTAAAACTCCAATGTGGGATAATAAAATTTGTATTCCTTAAAATAATAAAGATTAAAAATGTGTAGCATTGCATTCGTACTAACTTTTGTATTTCATAATTTTGAAGCTATTTTTTTTTACAGTTAGCTGTGCCAATTGAAAAATTTGATGGTGCTCATGTTCGAATAGAATATAGACATTGTTCAAGTAAGAGGTTTCTCTCCAATATCTCATTTATTTTATATAGTTTGTTGTATCCTGGTGAATTTATATGTTTGACAAATTATATTTACATGGAAATAAATCTTTAAAATTTTACATGTTAAAAAAGGATATTTATTGTGTGTTATGGGCTCAAGTACTATGATTTTACCTACAGTTGCCCATTCAGGGAGCTTCTCAGACAGCCACATATCTCCAAATCACATTCTGTAGCTATCTAATGGATATCTAGGAAAATTTCAACTTTATCTAGTAGCTATCCATAGCACATCTAAATATCCAAGAGAATATCCAGCAGAAGTAAAAAGGTTGCAGCATCTGGATATCCAAGCGACGTCTGGATATCTCGACCTCTCTTGGATAGCTCTTAGATATGGAATAGAGGTTTTGGATAGCTGTTAGATATGCACTGGATAGCTCTCATACGTGTATTAGATGTTATATCCAGATAGCTCTTGGATATTGTATAGTTGGGAAATAGATATACATTTTAACGCTCTTATACATCTGTGAGCTATCCAAAACGATGTTTTTTGGATTTAATGTTGTTTTAAATATATTTTAAAGCTGTAAGCAAATTTACAGGTTTAAAAATCGCATTTTTTGTATTAAAAAACCAAGTTAGTTATAAATATCTGAATATCAAGAGTAAAAGTGTTGATATTTATAACAACTCATTTTTTAATACAAAAAATATGATTCTTAAACCTGTAAATTTTGTTACAGCTTTAAAATAAATTAAAAATTAGTATAATTAGGCATTCACAGTACATTCTTACCAGAAATTTTTATTTCATCAATATAATGAGGTTTTTTTTTAGTATATATAAAAAATTGTAAAAGTTAATAGGTTTAAAAATAACTTTGAATTGATAACTTATTTTTTGATATGAAAAGTAATGATTTTCAAGACTGAAATTTTGCATGCAAGTTTTTGCAATAGCTATTATAAGCACAGCTTTTTTTTCACCAAAAGGATTGGTTTTCATTCCTTTTTACCCCCAATAAATGATTTTATATTACATACTATTTCAGATATTCCCCATAACATCCCCTTCCAACCCCCAAAAAAGTCTTTTATAGATTGATTTTAAAATTATCTCACTTTTGCTTATTCGTATCTGAATTAAATAAGTTTTAAATATTTTCAAATACTTCTTAACTTAAAGTTTTATTCAACTTTCTTTCTTCATGTGTATATGTTTAAAGATGTGTGGTGTATTTCTGTGTGTATATACGTAGTCCAATCTAAATAAAACAAAAAAGTGGAATAGCTAAATTTTTAATTTTCATACAGTGAAGCATCATTTATACGTTTTTTAAGGGACTGCATAAAAAACGTACAAATAAAAAACCCTTAATATGTACATATGTTAATATGTATTGGAGTCTGCCGGGACCAATTGAAAAACGTATGAAAGAGAAATGTATAAACGGTGCTTCACTGTATCTATATGTGTTATCGTTAATGTACAGTGTACATTAACAATAGTAACACATATAGATACACCCTCTGTACATGATTCTTTGTTTTTCCTTTCAAAGCACATGACATTTATTCTTATTAAAAAAAATCAAGATTATGTTTTAAATACCGTCGAGCCCGCTTAATGGAATAGCCCTTTTGCCACAAAAAAATATTCTACTAAGCGGCATATTCCGTTATCTGGGCTCAAAATAATGCATTACATCATTTGGTACATTGAAAATGTAATATATTAAGCGGGATATTCCTTTAACCAATATTCTAATAAGCGGGCTCAACTGTACTAAAGAGTACACAACTTATTAAATAGTTAACAAGTTTAACCAATTTAGGCATGTTTGTACTATTTTCTATAGTTTGAAAGATGAACTGAAAATAATTAAGTTAAGTCATGTACATACATTCTATTAAGTAAGAAATAACAAGCTGTACTTCTCTTCTCTGAGAGAAAGTATCTTTTATAATGCATAAAAAAAGAAATTCATATAAAGTAAATTTATATTTTTTTATGAATAAAGAGAAACTCATGCATAAAATTCATACATATTCTTTATTTACAATATGTTCACACAGAAAATATACAATTTCATTTACATATCAGGATATAGTCATTAACTAATAACTTTAATAATAGTGTCATCAGCTTTTTCAATAAATGCCTTGCTTTGGCCTGGCACAACCAGTTCTGACTGCCATTTCTAACATCTGTATCCAATAATGACCTAGAATTATTTCTCGCATTATCTAAATTTATGAAAAAAATAAAATAAATATATCAAATAAAGATATACATATTGAGTACATTCAGCGAGGAGTTCGGCACTTCCAAGCCGGCCCCTAACTTTGAGAACTCAATATATTTCCATGTATGAAGCAGGCATGTTTTTTTTGTTTTCATAAAATGTGCATTGAGTATACCTTTTTCAAGTGGCGTACATAGCACTCCCGTAGTGCAAGGGGGTAGAGGCACTCATGTTTATGCATGCTAACTGCCTTTTTCCCTTTCTGGGGACCGGTGAGGCAAGGGTACGATACTGAATTAGAAGTAATATATATTCTAAAAATAAGTTGCAATTTCAGAACATCGTATATGCAATATGAATAAATAGGTTTCAGCTTAAAAAACTGCAATTCAACAACTATATTTAAACTGCATGCATTAATGAAGATGTAATTACATTAACAATATGGCTTTTGCTTAGATTTTTCAAAGCATAAATCACTAGTCAAACTGTTTAATTAATTGTCCTCCTTTCTTTCGATTACTGTTAATAAGAACATGGAAGTACATATTCAAGTCAGAAGAAAATTTAACTGCATGATGATAAATTACTGCACAAAAATAGGTTATAAATGATTAAATTATACCTATATACTTACATGCTTGAATAACACTGGATACAAGAATTAAAAATAAGAACTAAAACAGAAACTAATTCCAGCTAAAACAAGACTGAAATTATAAGAAACTTTTAAAAACACACATGTTGGCACTACAGATACACTTGGAACTTTGCTAATATCAGCAGAGAGAAATGCTGATGCTTTAGTTCAAAAATTTAGATTTTTAACTACATCATAAAATTTGAAGTAAAACATTCAAGGAAATTACAGCAATAAGTATTAATGCAGATGCATTTATTACATTAGTAAAAAGACTGTTAAGATTTTTTCAAGCATAAGTAGATATTAAATTCTATGACAATAGATTGCTGTTATATTTGCTATTAGAAAGCAGATATTTGCTATTCAAAATATATAAATCATACTATACTTACCTGCCTGAATAACCCAGCAAGGCAAAAGGGTGTTGCCTTCACTGAGAAAAAACATATAAGAGAAACTACATCAAATTCATTAGTTCCTCTTAAATGTTTTTCTCAGTATGACTTTCGAACGACTCAGGATCTATCAAATGTTTCTTTGTGTACTCAGGATGTATCAAATATGTAGTTGGCCCCACTGCCCCTGAGGCAGAATTTTTTTCTACTTTCTCCGACAGATGTTCTGGAACCAATTTCTTTCTGCAATACTAGAATATCCTTCGGTAATAAATATATAAGCAAACGTCTTATCGTAATTACAAGCTAATTATATTCATAAAGTTAACATCAATACTACATATCTTCAATGGTTTTTAAAACTAACTCCCAGTTATAGCAAAAATTATTTCACCTATAATTTTTACTGTCCAACTAAAAATGTTCAATGATTTTTCATCCTCTTATGGATATATTTCTACTCTTTCTTGATACTTTGATGCAGCTAGCCTTTTACTGTTTCAAACATTAAGTACTAAAAATATTCTAATAGGAACAATAATAACAGGAATTAGGATTGTTTCCACAGAAGATTTATCTGTTAAGACTTCTTCAGAATGGTTTTACTGCTGGATGTTTTATTTACTTATTTTTTTCGGTCTTTCTTCCCAACCACAAAAATCTTTCTGCACAATGTCTCTCTGATTCTGCGATAATGTCGCTGTGTCGGCAACTTTCTGCCACCAGGCCCACTGCTAAGTAGTATAGCTTTTATATTCTTTAAAATTCATCTTGATTAATAGCACTTTTCTTTTATGTTTTAACACTTTTATTATAGTACAATTTATAGCTTAAAGTCTCTAAGGGATCCTTAAGTGTTTAACCAAATAGTTGATTCGGGGCCAAAATGCCATTTGGCACGGCACTATTGAAAACTATATCAAAACACAATGAATTTTGTAAACTTCAAAGCATAACTGTTATGAGTTTTCTTGAATTCATATACTATTATTATAAAATTAACAGTTTTCAGAAATTTTAAAATATCAATCTAACTGTAATAAAAATATGAATTACAACAGAATGTAGCAATATTCAGAAAATGGGGGAAAAAAAGAAATAATGGCTTATTAATGAGTACTTCGTCAATAAAAGATCATATCAGCTCACTGGGAAACTAGCGGCTCTGCTCGAAATCAGAGTAATTAGTCTTTTTATACGTGGCGAGGGGCTCAACATTCAGCCCGGCAACCTTGACAATATTGTAATTAATAAAAGTATACGTCTTATTTGTGCAAATGCCGAGACAGAATAATAACATGAAGTGCAAACCAATGGCTTACATAGCACCCCTGTGGCGAGGGAGGGCGGGCAAGAGGTTTGAAGGCGTACGATTCAGAAAAAAGCACTATAAGTTAAACAAGAAAAACATTTTTTATACTTAAAAAGGGGAGTGGGAGAACACTTACAAATCTTGCGAGATAGCGCACCTAAGTTCATGTATGCTACTGGTGCAAAACCAACATTATCTTATCTTGTTTCCCTATACAACAACATTTTCAATCAATTGAAATTCTGATAATTAATAGTCAAGACTTTTGTTTATTTGAACACGCTTAAAATGAATTACTACTAAGACAAACTACATTTCGATTCCTGCTTTAAGGTTTGTAGTCTGTAGTGTAATTTGAACACACTTAAAATGAATTACTGCTTAGACGAACTACATTTCAATTACTTGTCACATTCAATTCATTACTTGTCCAAATCATCGCCATACAAGAAACTAAACTCAAAAGCACTACAAGATTGAAATACAAAGGTTATAACATCCTCAGAAAAGACAGAACTACAGGAGGTGGAGGTGGATTGGCATTCCTTATTAAAGACATTAAATATCAAAGCATCGAAGTTGCCATTGATCAGCCTCAAGGGCTTGAGATACAAGGCATCGAAATCTTTTGGAAGGGAAAACCTTTAAATATTTTTAACGTCTATCACCCTCCTAATCATTTACATCTACCTGAAACATTCACCAATCTCATGGACAAAAACACTCTAATCATTGGTGATCTTAATGCAAAGCACACCTTCTGGGGATGCTCCAACAGTAATGAAAGAGGCGCGGAATTACTGCAGATGATGGATGACAAGGAATTCATGACTTAATGATGGAACACACACCCATGCCTCTTTCAGTTATCACACCGCTGAAGCGTTAGACATAGCCATAACAAGTTCCCAGTTATTTCCACAATGCTCCTGGTCTGTCCTAAATAACATCGGAAGCGATCACTTACCGATTTTAATAGAGCTTAAGATGAAGCAAAAAGTCTTCCACTCAAAAGAGAACTACTGGAATTTTAAAAAAGCTAACTGGACGGTTTTCAGAGACTCAGTTGATGCAGACATGACCACTAACCCGATAGCCAATAACGTTGAAGACTCCTGGCAAACATTCAGAGAAGTTTTAATAAAACATGCCAAAACAAGCATTCCGAGAGGTAATGTCAAGCATTTTATTCCCAACTTTTTGCACCAATCAGATCTCCTTACACCTCTTCTTGAAGAAAGAAAACGTCTTACCAGAAATGCAGATAATTTCACGCGCGAAAAGTTAAATAAAATTAATGCTGAAATAAAAACAGCCTATTCACGACTCAAGAGAGCTAAATGGATGGATCTATGCACTAAATTGGACGTCAAAACCTCAAACTCCAAACTCTGGAAAATTGTTAAAGGTATCAGTAAAGATCAACCTCAATATGAGGACTGTAATAATGTGAGAGACGCTAATGGAAAAATTTACAAAGATGACAAATCAGCCGCCAATGGCATTGCGAAACACTATCAAAAATCAGTAGCATCGCCTTTACCTCAGACGACAGGCATTCTCTTAAAAAAGCTAAAAATATAATCCATGGCTGTCGCACTTCTGATTACGGAGATCCTCTACTACAAAAACCCTTCACGATGCAAGATTTACTCTTTGCAATGGCCCTCCTAGATATGAAGAAAACTCCAGGTCCAGACGGTTTGCATGGACAAATGCTAGAAAATCTAGGAACAGGTGGAAAACAGCGGCTTCTAGACATTATTAATCTCTCATGGAAAATCGGGCGATTGCCATCGTGAATGGGAAAAGGGCTACAATTATCCCATTCACGAAAGCCAAACAGGACATCCTCTTCCCCCCCGTAGTACTTTTCGCCCCATATTAGCTCTCACCTGTAGCAGCTAGTTAAACTAATGGAGAAGAGTGATATTGATAAGACTCCAATACTTCCTGGATAACGAACAGTCCTTCTCCCTGCTTGAACAGTATGGTTTTAGAAAGGAAGGACAGCAGTACAGTTTGACTTTAGTCCTGTACTTCGGCCCGAAACCTACAGAGACATCCCAGAATTTCTAAAACCTAGCTTCATCATACAGTTTGTGCTGCATTGTTGGACCTTACAAAGGCCTTTGACAGGGTATGGATTAACCAGCTTCTTATTAAACTTCACGAACTTGTTCAATTCTTCGAGGTAATACCTTAGCAAGGATATCAGATTATCTTCACCACAGGCAGATTAGAAGTAAAAGTCAATAAATCACTTTCAGATATCTCTAGAATACTAGGTCAGAGGATGCCTCATGGTACCTTGTTCTGAGCCCAACTCTATTTATTTTATATATGACCTGGTGCCGAAAAAGAAAAAATAAAACTCTCCCCTGGAACTAATAGAAGCATGTTTCGCCGATGACAGTCGCAATTTGGAGCTTCTGGGCAACTGTTATTCACCGAAGTTTTTGGGGCTGGAGTCTTAAGAGTCAAATAACACGTTTAAGATTCCCTGTCCACTTTGGCAGCTGATCATAAACTTTGCTTCAATCGCTTCAAAATCAATAGCAACCTTTCTTTACCTACTTGATAAACACCGATACAGCTACCAACCCAAGTATTCTATATGAGGAGGTCAATACTAACTTACTAAAAACATCCTAAATACTTAGGATTCATATTAGATCCTGAATTCACACAGCAGACAAGCACATCGAATACATTCAACCCTGAAGGCTCGAGAAGATGACTTACCATCATGAAATACTTCGCTGGAAGAGGACTTGGGGTACTGCAGCAGCTACTCTCATGAGCAACTTATAATTGCCCTTATTAAGGCCTGTACTGGAAATTCGGCTTTCCTCCCATCTCCTGTTTGTGCATCTGACACAACAAATTTGAAAAAGTTAGAACAAGTTCAGCTAAGCGCAGCCCGTATTGTTTACTTGTACTTACACGCAGCTGCCCAACAAATATAGTACTCTTTGAGGCAGATCTTCAACCGCTGCAACTCAGAAGAAAAGTTAGCCTCACGAAATATTACAATAAGCTTTCCAGCTATGGCAACCAAAACAACACTTCAAGATACCTAAACACATGGAAAAGCAATCAAAGACTGAAGAAAAACAGCCCTTTCAGCCAAGTATCATCACTACAACTATTGCACCAAGAAGTGGAGCCTCATTCCCTCCATTTCAGCTTAAGCCCATCAGAAGAGCTCACTAGAGTCCACTTTTACCTCAACTTCACAGATCCAATTACTAAAAACGACTTCATTCCTGACCATCTCAAACAACTGGCTTTAGAAATTATTAACAATATTCCTAAAACAGACATTAAGATCTACACAGATGGCAGTAAAATTGACATTTCAGCAGGGAGCGGAATTTACATTGAAACACCAGAACGTAAATTATCTTTTTACCAACGCAACCCTAACTTTTGCTCAGTATTCAGAAGTGAACTTCTTGCAATTGAAGCTGGGCTTGAGGCAATCTCTGAGGAGAACAACTTTGGAGATGTTTGGATTTTAACAGATAGCCGTAGTGCTCTGCAACACCTTAAGGATCGACTACATATTGGTGACCACACAAGTACCTCCATCTATAACAAGCTAAAATCCATCTCACAACACCACGAAATACATCTGCACTGGATTCCATCACATGTGGATATTCAAGGCAATGAATTGGCAGATAGACTTGCTAAGGAGGGCTGCAAACAACAGACTCCCACCTCAACTAAACTCACATATCACGAAATCTGTTCTATAAAGAAAGCCGAAATTATGAAGGAATGGCTAGTGCCCCCATACAGCAACTGGTACTCTTCAATCAATCCAGGCTTCTTTCTCGCCTTTTCAGGAGACAGAACATACTACACCTGCCTAACACGTCTGGCGAGTGGCCATATCAGAACCTTAAAATACACAGACGGCGAGAAAATGTTTCCCCTGTGTACCAAATGCCACCAACACCGAGCCTCCCCCAAACACATTTTGGACTGTCTCGGATTTTCCAGAGAGGATGTTTACTCGTCTCCTCTGCTGGTTGCGGACTTCCTCAGGGTCAACGGTTTACTTGAGCTGGTCTGACTACGTCAGACCAGTTAGGAGATAAGTAGAAGAAGAAGAAGAAGACATTTCAACCCCTGCTTTATGGTTTGTAGTCTATAGTGTATTTTTCTTCGGATAAGACGAACTGATTTTAAAGTTCCCTTGGTCTTTGTTTTAACAAGCTTTAACCGCACTTTATACAGAGCAACAAGGTTCGTACTCTTATCTATAGGTACTAACAATTTCATACAAGAATGTTTTAATGCAAACCCATTTGGGAGCAATATACAGTGAAAGTTTATTAACCCTCTCGGCACCCTGGACCTCATATGAGGCTCCTACTTTTGAACTCAATTTTGGCAGAAGTAAACACTTAAAATGATTTTTTTTCACTTAGGAGCCTCATATGTGTTCTACATGAATAGGTGGAGCCACTGACGGAAAAAAAATATCATTTTAAGTGTTTACTTCTTCCAAAATTGAGTTCAAAAGTAGGAGCCTCATATGAGGTCCAGGGTGCCGAGAGGGTTAAAGAGAGCATATTTTCCGGGGAACATATGCTTAAAATAGATGATTAATTTGGATATTGGTAAACATAATAGGTTTGGTAGACATTAAGTGTTACACATAGTTATATCATTCATTTCCACACAATGATTGTACTATTTGCATAATTTTAGCAAAATTACACAGCACAAACAAAGAAAATTGTATATTTGTCTCATTTGTTAGGTTAGACTTTTCACGTTCAAAGAAATCAGTAATTTTAAAATAATTTACATCGAACGCAAACGAGTAAAATCGAAGCTCCGAAAGTTTAACCCACATATTAAACAAACAATCTTTCAGTTTCTGAATACCTTTAGAGAAAGCAAACACATAAATTATGGACAGAGCATACTGCATGGCAGACTTTAAAACTTTTCAAAAATTTAGCAATAGTAAAAGGCTTAAAGCATGCAATTCAATTTGAAGATCAGCCGAAATGTAAACAAGCACAGCACTTACCTTTTGTTGCCTATTGTTCACGGAAGGCTTTTACAACTACAGAAGGAATCAATATTGTTAACATATGAATAATTATCTGATGAAATGATTTATTATTATTATAAGACATTCACCGACATTAACACAAGTCGTCAACAAGCGAGCGCGCGTCTCCTGCGCGAGAGTAACACCGGAAAGTAAATCGAAGTTACAGTCATTTCTCGATTTGACACACTTATTCGAAATCAAATTAAAGCAAAATATTTATAACTTCTAAATTTTTCTCGCAGTTCTCTCACAGAGGTATGAACATAAAATAATCCAGTAATACCCATCTTAGATGGCCTGAGTCATCCATTAAATCCAAAACATGTAGAAGTCCAATATCTAGAAGATATGCTGAATATCCAAATCCAAGACTTGGAAATTCCTAGATATCCATTAGCTTTCCAAATATCCATATCCAAAACATGTAAGAGTCTGGATAGCTTGTAGATCTGAAAGAACTCTATATCCATGACTTGGATATTTCTGGATATCTACCAGACAGCCAAAATATCCATCAGATATCGGGACATGTGGTGGACCTGTTTGGATGTCTAACAGATATTTGTGGTTGTCTGGGTTAGCTCAGCTTCATTGTAGCTGCCTTCTGTTTTGTCTTTCTTCTGACTTTATTGGATATTTTTTTCTGTTTTCTAAAAAAAAAGGAAAATGCATTTTTACTCAATAAAAAAATGGCAGAAAGTAGATGCACTTGTTGGATTTAAAAAAGAAGGAAAGAGATTTATTCATGGTAAACAGTAATAACCCAGTACGTTTTCAAAAAGAAAAAAAGAAAGAAAGAAAGAAGGATAATTAGCTTCAAAGAGCGAATTGTCTTGCTATCTTTACTGTCGGAAAGATGTGAATTTTGGTTCAGTTTAACTGTAGTTAATTATCAGTTTTTTTATCATATAATTTATATTTCAGTTTTTTTTTTTTTTAATATGCTTTGCTTTATAAGGAGAAAAAGTGCAACTTCTGCATAATTCGAAACAAAGTGAAACAAGTGTTTTTGAAGTTTTTACTATAATTCATTTTGAATGTAATTACAAATGACCTTTGACAAGTTATATTTTTATAGGCAGTAATTTTATACCATATTCAAAAATCCGCAGCTCTGAACTAAAAAACAGGCATAAAATGTAATTTATTTATTTATTTAAGATTTCCAGTCTGCTAAACTAAAAGCATTATCTATTAGTGCTTTGATAATTTTCTTGTACTTTTTCATGTGAATGCATAGTAATTAAACTTGATATTGACTAGCCTTTTTCCCATTGAACATGCAGTGGCATAGTATCTAAAAGTGTCTTTAAGTGAGCCCACTATCCTAAATAGCATATTTTTACTGCCTAAGTAGCTTAGAAAGGGAACATAGCTCACATTTTCATAATATGGTTTGTTTAAATTGAAGTTATAAATAGTTCTCTGCTTGGAAAATAATGGTTCCTTGTAAACAGAGATATTTTTAACATTTCTACATTCCAACCTCTCTTACACATTGTAAATCGAAAATGTACCACAAAAATTTAGTCAAACTATTTTCATGCTTTGTATATATTTTGATAAAATATTAACACCGGAGAAAAAGAAAAAAAGAAGAAGCAATTGGATGTTTTAAAATCTTACATTCAAATGTTTGTCTGTGTTTTTGCATAAATGTCAAATATTCTAAATCAAAATAGTAGGCATATCTTTCCCTTCCTTATTCCATTTCATCCTTAAAGTTATTTTAATCGTACGATTAATCATTATTATAATGGTCTTTAATGTTTTTGTATTTTAACTTTTCCAAAATAAATTTCATCCGCCTAAAAAGTTATGGAGTATTTTAATGGCTTTGAAAAACCCCTATAAATATCTCTGTTTGTAATCTTGAAACATGTATTCACAATTTTGCAGTGCTTGTGCTTTAATACGTTGCTTTTGCCATTTATATTTTTTGCACAAAGGTAATGGTTTTAAACTTTACCTTGGTAGGTTTCTTGAGGACTAAGGTTAATATTTTGAGTTTGTTTCCACTTTTATTTTGACTAGAATTAAATTATTTTAGACTTAAGTTTGAAATCATGCAACAATGAATATTTTAAAGAAAATCAATACTGTAAAACATTTGTTTCTTTTCATTGAATAATTGCATTACGTGTTGAAGAAATTATTGTTTTTAGCCAGGGATAAGGAAAAGAAGCTTTTAGGATTTTCATTTATTCAATTGATGGATGACAAAGGTACCATATTAAAAAATGGATGTCATGAGCTTTATGTTTATAAAGTAAGAATTTTTATGTTAGCTTTACAATAACCTTAATTAATATATATATTTTTTAAAATATGAATATACCTCATGTCCTGATAATGTTTTTTTTTCCCATCAAGTCTATAAATGTATGTGTTATGGAAATAAAAGAAATGGAATTTTTAATTAAAAAGCTATATTTAATGGTAACTACTAAAATTTTGTCTAAATTAAAGATTAAAGATATTAATAGTATTAAAATAACATAATATTGTGCACATGTTTTTATGTTAAAACTAACAATATTATAAAAGTTTGTTCTCATGTTTAATTAAATTTTGTCTCAGTTATATTCATAATTTTAACTATTTTGAATTATCATATTGTACTTTTGAAATTCAAGGCAACTTTTTCATTTATAAAGTTTATAATGACTCACTTTTAATAATAATAAAAACAAATTATTGCTTTTTACAAAAATTAATTCTAATTTATAGTGTGAAGACAGGCCTAAACTTCAAGATCCCAAAGTATATTTAAGTCTTCCTTGTGGTCCAAAAGAAGGTGGCAATACTACTCCTAGTAGCTTTAGTAGCAGTAATGCTCCCATACCACCATCTCCTCCTCCATTTCCTAATGCAACTCCAGGTCAATTTTTTGCACGTAGTTCCCGAGAAACAGTTCATATCCAAACTTTACTGTGCTCTACAAAACTGACTCAAAATGGTATGTATGCATTTAAATTTTTCTTTTAGTTAAAAATGCATCATGACAATGTTATTATATTCACATGACTGCCACACTTCCGTCTGACGGACGGAATTCCGTATTCTGTAAAATGTCGTATCATTTGGAAATTTGTTTTGGCAAAAAATGAAATGAAGCTTTAAAAAATATCTCATTTAGATTATTCAAAAAAAAAAAAAAAAAAACCAAGCAACTGCTTAATAACTTTCTCTCTAGTTGCACCTTGAAAACTAGTAATTCAATTATTTCAATCATAGCTACATTAATCCAGAAAATTATTTTAAAGTTGTTTTTTCCAGTGTTATTTTTTAGCGAAGAATCTCTTACCAGAAACTTTTTATTGTCAAGAATCTTTTAGCGTGAATTCGAAGCTTTTTTTTCTTAAGTAACTAATACAGTAATTTTTTCGTTATTGCGTTTTCTTCCAAAAAATCTTTTCGGAAAAACTATTCTGAAAGTTTAGATTTTACTTAATTTTGCAATTTGGTTTTATTATATAGTTATTTACAACATAAAAAAGCAACATATTTGTGCATTAAACTACAGACACATTATGCGCTAACATGTTTGTGTAGCAAAATGATGCCAAGTACTTTTCAGTCTTTGTTAATTTTTAGAGTAGCACCCATGTATTCATATATTTTTCCTAAACGCTGAAATCAATGTTGTGTTCTCTCTCCCCCCCCCCACCCCGCAAAGTTATTCTAGTGCTGACCACACTCTTCTCTGTCGCCTACTAGGGACATTACTGCAATAAGTTGCACATTTTTTTGTTAATTTGTTATTTTTGTACAATTTTTCAGGGGATCTTTTATCATTATTAAAATGGAAAGCTCATCCAGAAAGAATTCAAGACACATTGCACAAAGTTATGAAATTGAATGGAGAAGAAATCGTTAAGGTGAATGTTATTTTTAAAACTATTCTTGCTTGATGGACATAATATTACAGTAGTAATAAAAATTGGACACATTACAGTAGTAATAAAAATTAAATCATTTTTTTTTACAAATGCATATCCTCCACCTACATGAGTTAAATGTAGGATGATAATTTGTTAATGAATTTTATCTGTGAAATTTGATGTAGCAGGTATAAGCCAGTCATTTGAATGATCAGGAGGAGAGGGGGGAGGTCAATTACCCTCCCCTGACTTTTGGAAAATTATTGCAATCACATATGACTGGACGTTTATTTTACAGATTTTTGGTGTAATTTACACTGAGTATATAACCCCCTCCCCTCCAAAAAAAATCGGAATGACGTGCCTGAGCCGGGGTTATTATTTTTGTACTCTTTGGAGTAATCTTAATGATAGTATATCTTAATGAAAGTTATCATGCAAACTATTATTTACAGGGATCCCTCATTAGTAAAGAATAATCACAAACCAGTTACTGATTTGGCTGTCAGGACTTTAAATTTCGTCAGCAGCACAGGATAGCAAATAAAAGTCACATGTCAGGTTTCTTTAATAGGTCTATTTCACATAATTTCTTGGGATGTGCTTTACCTTCATACAGAAGTTTGGTACGAGTTTATTTGAAATTCACTGTCAGTTTTGGCCTCCTTATCTTCAAAAAGATATTAACTTATTGGAAAGGGTTCAAAGAAGGTCTACTTCCTTATTAAATGAACTTTTGAATTTAGATCACTCCAGACTTGAAATGCTTAATATGTATAATCTTGAGTAAAAGAGAGTGAGAGGGGATATCATCCAGTTATTTAAATATATTAAAATGGAGGATGTTAAGGGGCTTAAATTCCTCTCAAATGTCAGAACCATGTTAACCAGTGAAATTCGTTAAACTTTTCAATCCAAAGTAAATTTGAATTTATACTAAATTACTACTTCCACATGGTTATATAGGCCATCAGAATAGCTTAAGCAAAAGCAGCTGTTACTTGCAATAGAGTAAATAGTATTCAGAGCAGGGTCTAAAAAAATCAATGATTCTTTTGATTTGAATCAGATTTTTTTGACTTAAATCGGATTTTTTGATTTTTAAAAAGGAAAACTAGAAACTTCAGTTATTAATTAATTTGCATTTATGAACAACTTACCTTTACGTGTTTAAAAATACAAAAACACCTTTGAAGTAAAGCTTGACCAAAAAACTATGATGTAAAACTGGATTCAATGTAAATACATATGATTTTAATCACTATTAATATCAACAAAATTATGAAAGACTTTACAGAAAAATTAAAGAAAATAAAGACATTAAGCTACATACAATGAAATTTTAATAAAATGAGAAGTACAATGATAAATTTATATGCAAAGATTTTAAAATTAAACGACTTTTCCACCTGTAATGAAAAAAAAAGAAGAAAGAAATTAAGAAATTGAACAACTGTTAAAGTGTTGACATGGGAAATAACCAGCTGATGATGTTTTTTTTTTGGTTAGAAATGTACAGGGCTCGCAGTTGACTCTTTAAAAATTTTAGGGGAATTTTAGGAACGTTTTTCAAAATTTTGGGAGTCATTTATGATTTTGTTCTACTACAAATAGGTGACAAGCCTATACCTGACTAGCTAGGATAAAAATCAAATGGGGCAGGAAGCTCAACCCAATTCCCTTTTCATTCAGCCCCCCCTCTTTATTTTGCTTTTGTTTTGTAAAGATGGAGTCATATTCCATTTCATCCATTGATAAGGCCTCCCCCCCCCCCTCCCAAGTTGCTGTTGCAAGGATGGAAAATTCATCTTCTGTCTGGTCGTTTTTTTTACTGAAAGTATATCACACACATCCTATCATGCCCTCCCCCCTCAGTTCACTCTTTGCAACACCTGCCCTGTGCAGCTGCATGTATTTTCTTTATTTCACATATTAGACAAAACAAATAGCACTATTTGTGCATACATATTATTTGGGCTGCAACCTTCCACCATCTGTGGAAATGGGATGAGTAGGATTACTTTATCAAGATGGAAATCAAAGCTCTAAAAGAAAATGGCAAAAATAATGAAATTGGGATTTGTCCAAGAGAATTTTATAAGGATTAAAATAAAAAGTGATTTAAATCAATGATTAAAAAAAAATCAATTGATTTAAATCGCGATTTAAATCACTGATTTAAATCAGTTGATTTAAATCATTGGCACCCTGATTCAGAAAACTCTTGATCTTGATTGGGATGTGAATTATTTGACTAGGACCAGCCTAGCTTTGGGGCTGGAGCCTGTTGCTGGTCATCACTTTTATACTTGCATTTATATTTGTATTTGTGTTGCTTTAAGTCAAATAATATTCTATTGCTTTTGCAATGAAATACGGGTGCGTTTAAATATACTACTTAGGATTTTATACTTGCAATTAAAAAAAAAAAATGTTTGTTGTTATTTCACGTAGTTATATGTTTAAAAAAATGTGTACAAATTGTTTAAAGGCCAGAATTTAAACCTGATATTTTCTCTTTTCACTGCTTGCTTTGTGTAGATTTATTTTTAAAACCCCTTGTTGAATTCCAGTTTCAAAATTATCTAATGTTTCTATTTGTTTCAAAATTGGTTTTCACATGTTTCTCATAAAAGTATTTTTCTAGTTCCTGCAAGACATTTTAGATGCACTTTTTTCCATGTTCTCAACTGGTGATGGAAATTCAACCTCCCATTCTGGACTTGTTTTTAAAGTTTTAGTAAGTATCTAAGTTATACATGCTATATTTGCTCAGTTGTCTTTTTGCCAGCTTTTTAATTATAAAAATGAACAATATCTTCACACCTTTGAAACTGATCTTTACTTCAGTGAGCAGTATTGTGAGAAATTGATAGCTTTATCAGTACTTAAATTGAGTCGTTTTTTTTTTACCCGACTACGGCAAAGCCTAAAGGAAGGGTTATGTTTTTAGCAGTCTGGCTAGGTTTGTGGTTAAGGATGTTCCACCGTAGCTCCTAAACTATTCATTCGATTTTGATGAATGACGTGCCAATCTATTCGTTTTCGAGTCTTGAGTGTTATAGGCAACTTTTTACTAGAACTTAACAAGAGGAAAGATCGATTATTCCTAGACAAGCACCGATTTTAACCAATATTTTTGTAGCTAAGTGTATTTTAGTTCAAACAAAAGTCGCAATCAACAATGAATTTCCAGTTTAAGGCTGACCTAGATTTTAGCATGAAATTAGTTAAAAGGGCCAAGTTTACGTCTCATTAAGTAGGGTAAAGACATTGGAGGGTTTATTTATAAGCGATCTGGACCCACGGAAACTTTTAAGCAACCCTCATGATTCTGCGTCTTTGATGGAATTGGAAAGGCTGAGAAGTTTTGACACTGCTCAATAAAAATTACCCAAATAACTTTTCATACTTTTTTGTTATGTACATTATTATGTGTATTCATTTGCTAATATGCATTGGAGTAAAATAAAAAAGTTTTAAAAACCTGTAACCCGACTACAAAAAAGCTCTAAAAAGGAAGAAATAATAACTAGTTTAAAAAACTATAACCCGACTACAAAAAAAAAAAAAAAAAAAAAAAAGAAAAAAAAAAGAGCACTGAAAAGTAAAAATCAAGGTAGGTGCTATTTAATATCATCGTCTTATTAAATAAAGCAAGACGTTTGATATCTTCTCTATACCTGTTTATTTAGTTCTACGACTTGAACCCTTTGCAAGTTCCACATTAACAAGGTAATTCAATTCATATGCTGTAGTCGTGAGTTGTCAACTACAGAAAGCAAGCATTTAAACTTGATACACAAGCAAACATATTAGTTTGATCTATATATATACAAGAATGGTAAATTAGGTTATAATGTTATTCTATCAAATTGTTTTCCTGTAGTTGACAACGCACGACTACAGCATTTAAATTAAATTACATTGTTAATGCGGAACTTGCAGAGGGTTCAAGTCGTAGAACTAAATAAACAGGTATAGCTAAGATATCAAGCGTCTTGTTTTATTTAATAAGACGATGATATTAAATAGCACCTACCTTGTTTCTTACCTTTCTGTGCTTTTTTTTTTTGTAGTTGGGTTATAATTTTTAAACTTATTATTTGATCCTATGTCTTTAACCTTTTTTTTGTCTCTTTTTTGATCATTGACTGAATGTAATTTTTTTAAGAACCTCCAAAATTTGTAGATATTTGTAATTTTAAATGCTTTGTGCAACAACTTTTTGAAATTTTGTTTTTTGATGACATGGTAGGATAAAACTTAGTTTGTCTATAAAAAACGTGTACTATATTGCAATATTTCAAACTTAAGCAGCCTTTAATACATGTGTTTCATAATTTGTTTTCAGTTGGGCATATTTTATTTTGTTACTTTAATTTCTGGTGGGGTTTTCAAACTAACAAGTAATTGGTATGAGAGAAATCAAAAGACATTCTTGTTTGTATTGGTGCAATTATAATTCTATTTGATTTATTTTAAAACATAGCAGAATCTTGATTATCCAAAGTAACCAAATGTTTTTGGAGGATCGTAATTTTTGTATAGTCAGGAATGCTTACCTTTTCAGATTATGTACTTTTACATATTCCGATTAAAATTACTCATGATAAAAACTGTTCTAGGGAATAAAAATGTAAATACTTTAATAGTCCAGAAATATTCATAGTTATCTGAATTTCAATTGTGAAATACTGAATGTCAAAAATTTGAAGTCAGGTTTCTTTCTGTTATAGTATCAATTGTTTTTTTTCTGCTCTGTCCAGGAATTTCTTTAATACTATTAGCTCAGCAGCTCCTATGTTGTTGCTAGTTGTTTTTGTTTTCCTTGCGCTCTTTGTAATCATCTTCTTGTCTTTCCCCATTGGTCAATATACTTCTCATTCTTCATCACCCAAGTTATGAAATCTGGTATCATCTAAATCGCAATTTAGTCAATTCATTACTTCTGTGTCATACATGTGTTGTTGTATAGGTTTGATTAGTCATTATAACTACAGATTTTATCAAACACGAATTTGAAAGCAGCAATGTTATTTTCTATTTTAACCCACAACATTTTTTGAATATCTGTAGTTAACATTTATAACAAATTTTCTCCCACTTCTGATGATGATTATTTGCTTCTGTCTAGATTCTCAGGGTTTACGAATCATTCTCAGTTCAGTCTGTTATACTAGCATGTTCTCCAAATTCAGCTAGAGAAGTTTCTCTTAAATAGAGCACTTTTATAATGAAGAGTTTCCAGTAAAAATTGGAACACCTGACAAGACACGGAGGTGAAAAGAAGAGGGCTAGTTGCTTTTGCACCAGGACCATACTTGAAAAGAAAAGATTTCTTTAGAAATGAATGTTCGTTTGGCAGTTTTCATTCATAAAAGTTAATTTGGATAAAAAAATAAGCAAATAAAAATGAGCTTTGATTTGCTGAGAGTTTTGAATAAAAGAGCTTTTACTGCTTTGTAAATAACTATCACAAAAATAATGCATTTATTTTTTGCTTGAGCCACAATTGAAAAATGTCCAGAAAAAAAAGTGTTTTTAATATTTAAAGGATTTAATGTATTTCGTAATTGTAAAATTTTAATGCCGATTTCTTTTATGAAATTCGTTCAATTTTTGTCATTTTTAGTTATGCAAAAAAACTTTTCCAATCTCTGAATACTTTTTGTTTGTTTAAGGTTCACATCTTAAGCTTATTAGAAGATAACAAATTTGAGCATTTCAAACCTGTGATGGATGCATATATTACAGGTCACTTTGCTGCTGCCTTAGTTTACAAGTAAGAGAACGCTATTTATTTAAAAATAAATGAATGTGACTGCTACTTTTTCTGTGAATGTTATTTAATGCAGTTTCAACTGTTGAAATGTATTCACTTTATAAATGAACAATTAAAAAAAATACATCATGATTACTAAAATATTCAATTTTGTTCTATTTAATATCTATATTTAAAAAATAAATAAATTATGTTTTCTTATGAGAGATTTTCATAAATGAGTCAAAACTGCCAACTTGTATGATTCTTTCATCCAATTTATGACTTTGTAATACATTGTATGACTGTACATACTTTAAATACTAAAATCATATAAAAAGGAAACATTTGCAGTATGAAGTACTGCATTGTTCTTGAACCAAACGATAACTCCTGAATCAAAGGGCGAATATCTTTAAAATATAAAAAAGTTTTGTACCAAGTCCTCATAACACATTGTCTTTCTACCAATCATATTATTCCAATAACACTGCAGCATTGCAATTGTAAGAGACATATAGACGTAAAAGTTAGCATAAGCTAACATGGTTGCAGCAAGAATTTACCTTTTTCGGAGGGGGGGGGGGATCATGACAGTTCTAATATAAAGCAGGGAGAAGCTAAGGGATGTAGGAGAGAGGAAGGGATTTTTAAAGTTTAGAGTAAAATGAGTTTAATGTTCTAATCCTAAGTAGGCATTTATTTATTTATTTTTTGCCAAAAACATGCTGTATAGTAGAACTTACCAGGGACTACTGCTATTTTTTACCCCAAAACAGATGCAAGGTTCTCCTACCATTTGCATTGATTATTTTTAAATTTTTTATTTGGGCACTTACATCCCTTTGCTTCTCACTGGCTCATGTACATAAAGTTTAATCTCCTAATCTGCAATATACCATCAGCTGAGCCATACAACTAGGTAACGCCAAATTTTGAAACAAGAGAATGTTTCACTTTTGCTGAAAGTTTTTACTTGAAAGAAGACATAAATGCTTCTAATTAAATAAAATTTAGAAATTGCAGTTTACTAACATTTAAATCAAATATTTATATTCTACACAATCATGAAAAAACATTAATTAGTTGAATTTTCTTTAAGTCAGTATGAAAAAACTGATTCATAGTTACCTACTTGTAGTATTCACCCCTTGATTAGTTAAAACCAAAGACTCTAGGGGAAGGGATTAACCTGCGTCCCTGGATAACCAGAGGGCTAACTTTACCAACATTTTCTATAACAATATCAGTATCGATTCTTTTTACTATTCAGTAAATAAAATGTTTATGCTTATTTATTTCTACTTGTTAATTTTTTGTGCTTAAATTTGTTGCTATTTTCTTCTTATTAATAATATGTATTTAAATATTTTGTTCAGAACTAAGTTGTGTAGTTTCTTATAATTGTTCCCATTTAATTATTTGTTTCATTGTATTTATAGAGGATTAATAAGCTGTGTAAAGCATTGTGCAGATCTGGTTCGAGATGCAGATAAACAAGATGCCATTCAGAAGTGCTTCAGATCTTTAGAGTACATTTTCAAATTTATAATTCAATCAAGAATATTATTTGCAAGGTAAAAACCTTTATTTTATATCAAGGGTAATTGTTTTCAAGTTAAACTTCAATTCTTGTACAGTAGATATCCCAATCACTTTATAACAGGTTCTAAAGTATTTAATTGATAAAATAATATATGCCAGATATTTATTGTTAAATAAAAAGTTAGATATGCATTTTTTGCTTCTGTGTAAGTTTTCATTTGTTTCTTTCATATTTTTGTTTAAAAAAGGTAGATATTTAAAAATATTTTTCTAGGATTCTTACTCTAATTTATCTAACTCCTATCTCTGTACTTCAGAGCCACACTAGCTAAGTCCAAAAATGGTGACTTTCATTTATTTACTTCACTGTTTGTAGAATCTTATTCCTGATTGACCCATGAGAACATTATTCTGAAAAAGAAATTCCTTCACAAATATTTATCAGCAATAAAAAAGCATGAGACCTATTCTTTGTATGTATCAGACAAGCATTTTCACTCTGTCCTAAAAAGTAAGGAAAATGAACTTATCTTAGTCTGGTTCTGAGATTTCTTCTTGAAACCTTTGAATTACATTTTTAATTTAATTTAATTTAATTTTTAAACTAATTCTGGCATTTGCTATTAAATAACAATCCATGTTAGATTAAATAACAATCCATGTTAGATTAAATAACAATCCATGTTTTCAATATCTCTTATACTTAAATTATTTTGCTTCTGATAAATTTTGCTAATCTGTATCTTTTTCCCTAAAGCCCCAATTAAATAATGGTTTTGTCTCTAGGGCAACTGGAGATCAAAGTGAAGAAGCTTTTAAAGCTGATTTATACTTACTGTTTAACTCTTTTAATAGAATGCTTGCTATCAACCATGACCTCATAATATTGCCCACACAAGTATGTACCTAACTCATTTATATAAAATTGTAATTTTCTGCATATAATCTTCAGACTACCAGACAAAAAATATTGTGATTATAGAGGTGAAATATAGATAGTCTAGTTTTTTAATTTCTTTTCTTTTTGAATGAAAAATTGTTTGTTTTTGCTTGTAGTTGCCACTGAATTGAATAAGTGTTACATTAGCTATTCACTAAAATTCTTGGTTAGCAGTGAATCTTATTTTGCACATGTGTACTCATGAATGCACGACATTTAGATGCAAATGTCCATACAAGAATTTGAAATTAAAACTTTAAAAAATTAAATTTCCTTTGCTTAAGAAACAACTGTAGATTACTTGAAGTGTGATTTTAATGTCTGCTGATTAAATGCAGGAAATTACAGTGATAACATAATATTTTTTAATCCTGTATTGCAGTTAGTTATATGCTATTGCAATTTTCAAGTTTCTACCATTACTTTTAATAATGCATGAGTTTGTGTTAAAAATTGTTTTCATAGTCTTAAAAAAGCTGTTTTTTCTAATATAAACATATTGGATTTAAAAACAATGTATGCAATAATTTGTAATGCTTGCTTCATTAACACTATTCTTATCAACTTACATTATATTTTCATAAACTGTAACAGACTTAAGAATCTTTTTCTTCAGATTAATTTCTGTGCTAATATTTACAAATGAATATTATACTACACTGCAACCTTTCTTGACGAAAACATCGTGACGTTAGCATGATGTTAGCCTATGAAAAAGACCTAGATAAAAGGTCACAGCCTACTTGGCGAATTAGAGGAGATCGCTGACTGCTTGTGAGCTCTTATTGGCTCCGCTCGTAGTGATGTTCAGTGTCAAGTTAAGTTGCTGTCTAGTATAATTAAGTATTTGGTTAAGAACCTGGTATTACACTGTATTTGCCATGTATGGAATCTTCCCATCCATGGTGTGTTACTATTAAGTTTTTTAAAAAATCTCCAACTGAAAAAACTTTATAATGACATTTTCTTAAGAAATCATATCTTCTGGGATCTGTTAGATTGAGTCCAAAAGAAACTGTACTTTTTTCTTATCATAATGTACTAAACTAAAATGTGTAATTAGTGATTTGTCATATTTTGTGGCTTTTATAAAAGTATTTTACTCAACTTCAAAAGGAAGCCATTCCTTCACATAATTTTAATTCATGTTCGTAGTATGTGTATGAAAGTTGTTCACTTTAAGCGTACATAGATTTGTGCTTTGTACACCCTCTCAAAACTATTTACCTCCTTGCTAGTTATAGCTTTTTCTGGTAAGCTGTTTAAAGAGGACCTTTTGTAGTAGAAATTTTTTCTCATTTCTCAAATAGCCGATATATGAATTCCTTAAAACAACGGTCTCTGGTCCTGCCTTTTGTGTAAAAATTTAGCCCACCAACATTCTTCAGTTAGATGATTTAAACTGAATCCTGACCCCTCCAATTCTCCTTTGCTCGAGACAATAAATATTGAACCTTTTCAGTCTGAAATTATGATCTGAATCTGAAAATTTCCTTACCAGCCTCATTTTCCCTTGTGAAACCTTTTGAACTAAGAAATATCTTTCTTCAGAAAAGTAAACTAAAATCTAATAGCATACTCCAAAGAGTTCTTACCCAACTTCTGTATAAGGAGAATCTCATATTCTGAATATGAGATACTCAATACGCCTTGCAAGTATTTACACTTATTTCAATTTAAGCAAAATGCACAGAGTTAAAAAAAATATATGTATATTCTTTTTCAGATTGCATTAGTGTCCAGTTTTGGTCAGATTTATGTTCAACTGCTCAACGTACTACCAGTCCAAGAAGTGGCAAAAATTGTGAAGCTCACAATTGACTGTTTGCCATCTGATCCTCCTGCAGCTCTGGTTCAAGCAAAACTTCAATGTATTCATGATACAGTTAAAAGTGAAATATTTCAGCATATAGGTACAAACATACTCATTAAGTAGAATTAATTTTTTTTTAATGGTTATGTAATTTTTATCCTGGTCTTAAAAGTCTGACCTTGGGGGTTATAATTTTTAATAATCAGTGTCATTTTTTGAAAATGTTCTCTGTTTCAAATTTTAAATGTTTGTTGAAAAACTATCATAATTTTTTGCCTTTTCTAAATTTTATACTTGGTGCAGTTGAATTTACTTTTTTGAATTTACAAGTTCCCTAATTTTTATATTTTGCAAGTGGAAAGAAATGTACTATCAAAAATCTGTTACGTTAAGAAATACAACTTTAAACATTTGTTAAGGCTAAACTGTTCCACCTTAAAAAAAATAATAAAAAAGTAAAAAAATAACTTTTAACCAATTTTGAATATCTACTGTAAATTTCTTAATGTTAGTTATTTCTCTGCATCGTGCTAATGATTAATTTCTCTGCATCGTGCTAATGATTTATTTAACTGCATCATGCTAATGATTTATTTCTGCTTCTGCTTTTACATCAGATTCAAGGGTGGAACTGCTTGAAGTCTTCACGAGGCACCTTAAAAAGCATATGCTGCAGCAACAGGAATCAACCATGTGTGCTACTATTCTGGGTGATATTTTGACTTATTTACATCATGAGCATGCAAAAAACCCTGCAAAACATCACTCAGCTGGACATATAGTGAACCGAGAGGTTGAAATCTTAGTTTTAATTTCTTTGGAAACTTTGATTTTCTGTGTGAGGGAAGTCGATCGAACATCACCTGTTCTGGTACGTTGCTTTTTTAACTGATTTGAATTCATAATTTTTAAGTTTGAAAATATTTCAAATGTTTTCTTTTGTAAGTAACGTAGATTTAATTCTGAAAAAAAAAAAAAAAAAAATCCTTAAAAAAAAAAAGAAATTTTGCATTTATTTTACTACAAAAGCGAATTTTCAGTCTTATAAATATTAGTTATTCTGCATACATTAAGAGTATTTGTACATTTCTAGTATTAACTTTACGGATTGTAGCTCAAAATGTTTTTTTATTGCAATAACATGTTTTGCAATTGAATACTTATTTAAATGAATGCTTAAATGCTTTATAATCAAGCCTTATTTATTTGAACCAATTCAACAACATTGGGCTAATTTCAAGATCTAAGTGCGTGAATTTTTTCCGTCAATTTGTATTTAAAATGAATTTTATTTATTATTTAAACCTAATAAGAAATTGATTTATTTTTCTTGAAATTTTGTGACTCAGACTCAAAGTTGAACCATCTAAATTCAGCTGCTGTATGATCATGCTTTATTATCTTCTGCCATTTTCTTTCATTGCCATTCCAACTTCAACCTTTAATGCACTAATTGGAAAAATAAGTGACCACTAAATAAAGCGTTTTTATTCGTAAAGAAATTAATCACCTGTTTTTCACCAATCAATTATTTTCAAAAAAATAATGGTGAGACCCTGAAAACTTAATTATAAGAATAACATTTGACGCCATGCTCTTTCTGAAATAAGTAATCAAATTGCATTTATCGTATTTTAATTTCAAAATTAAATTTGTGAGATTGTATAAGGTTTTCTTGTGAAATGTTGATTTAGATAAAGATTAATTTAATAGGTTACAAACGTTGAAAGTATATTAAATATTGAATCAAATAAATAAATAAAATAATTTATCTGATATGCTATATCAATAACGTTTTAGCAAAATATTGATTCTAATACTATGATAATAAATTATTAGAAAAGTAAATCTGAACGTCTACGTATGTAGATTTTTTTATAATAACAAAAACATGAAAGTTTTAAATAGTAGAATTTCAAATTTTATAATTTTTAAAACTTTTTTTTCCACTTTTTAAACCAATTACTATAAATATGATGACTGTTCTTTGATGTAATAATGATAACTTATGGTTATTTCATCTCAGAAAATAATAGTGAATTGCATCCCTGCATTAAAAAAATCCTTTTGTCATTTCATTTAAGTTGTTTTATTTAATGTTGACTTGTGTTGATTGTATTAAATTGAAGATTAAACATTTAAAATACATATGGTTTTATTGTGAAAGAAAGTTTCTATTTAATAACCTATATAGACATTTAACTGAAATTTGTGATTCAATTTATTATAGGGTCCGTTAGTGGCATGTTTGGTTGCTCTCTTAAGATTAATGGAAGAGCAACATTACAATCGTTTATGGGAAAAGTTTGGAAACATTAGGCAAAGAAGAGATCGTCGTCAGTTGAGAGAATTCCTACTTAATGTATTTTCTGTCTTTTTGGATTTTGTGAAAAAGGATGTGTTTCCATCAGATTGGGTGATCATGAAAATGCTTACTAATCAGTAAGTAGAAATGTTCAGTAAAAGATTCATTGTTAGTTTCTGTTTTAATCTTCTGGACTTTTAAGAAGGGTAAATTGTTTGCTTAACTTTTTGACATATTACACCACTTCATTCTTATGAATTGATTAGGTTTGTTGAGCTGTTTTGTTACATTGAAGAAGTTAAAATATTTATGGTCTTAAATATTCATTTGGAAGTAATAAACATTTTTTTTTAATTTCAAAATAATTTCACATTTTAATTTTAGGCTTTATACATTGTTGTTCTAAATCGTCATATATGAAGAGAGAAAAAAAAAAGGAAAGTTTAAGCTTTAAAAATAATTTGAAAATCTAACAGTATATAGCTGAAAGTTTTATCTTGGTTTTGCATAATAGGTACAAAAAACTTTCTGCTTTTCTTAAGAATATTAAATTATATTGTATTATTTGCAATTTTGTTCATCACTTCATTGTTTTACTAATATTTAGTCTACTGGTTTCATAAAGCTAGTCTCTTACAAATTTATGATAAATGTTAAAAACAACTTGTTAAGCTTTTGGATGTCAAAAATTCATAATTGGAGTTTAAATTACAAAGAGGAAAGAATTGACACAAAATATATTAAGATTCACAAAATATATTAAGTTTCCTATACACAGGAAGAGCTGTTGTACAATGGATGCTGGCTAATTGAATCAATGGTTAATTGAATCAGCCGCTTTAGTGAATCAAATCTCCAAAAACAGAACATCCAGCTTTACTGAATTTGCCATTTTATTGTATAAGCTGCTTTATTGAATTAAAACTGTATAGAGCTAACTTGTTTCGTATGAGCGGCAGCCACTACTTTCCAACTCTTGCAGAGTACCTGCTATCATATGAAAGAGCTATTTCCGACCCTGTAATGCTGTGTGATCCCAAATCATCATCGTGACCCCTATCTCTGTTAGAAGTTCTGAAACCTTTTACTGAAACACCCTGTATATAGTACAGTGCAATTAGACCCAAACCCAGACATTCAAAGTAAAAGTTTAACTCCAACGCCAAATTGTTCTACCCTATGTACATATTCTGTGGTAAAAAGTCACACCATTTCTAGCGTCGGGTTTGGGGGGGGGGGAGGGGGGAAGAAGTTTGAAAATTAGTAGTTTTTGCAGTTTTTTTTAAATAAATAAAAAACTATGCATTTAGTACCAAAAATCTAATTTACAAAAATAACCTGCATTAAATTACGAACAAAATGGTACCTTTTATAATCTTGTTACGCAAACGGTTCCAGAGTCACGACCAGCGCAAAAAGTAGAAAATTTTCGTATTTTTCAGATTTTTTGGAAAAATAGGATATTATAAAAAAAAAAAACATATTAAGGAAACTAATTTTTTGTTCGAATTGTGTTTTGTAAAAACAAATTGCAATACTAGTGGTATCACTTACTCTAGAGACTACTTTTTAAGAGAAATGAGGCTTCCTCAGGCTTAGGCCCATTCTGTTGTTCGGAGAAATCTGTATATTCTTTGGAAAATTTTGCATTAAAAATGAATATTTTTATAACAAAAATTACTTTAAAATATAAAAATATTATGTGCATAATATTTATGAATAAAATTGTATCATTTTCAATCATAATATTTTTAAAACAAAAGCTGATAGACATTTTTCTTTATAAAATAGACATATTAGGTTATATTTTATAACCGTATTGTACTAAAGACGTTCATAAACTGAGTTCAATAGTCATATTGAATTAAAATGTAGAATGTTAAATGTGATATGATAATCTAGAGTGTTCATCTATATACAGTCCTTTTCAAGCATAGTACCCTTCTCCTCATCATCAAGCATAGCACCCTCCTCTTCATCATCTTCGTCTATTATGGTCGTGTCACTGTTATCACATCCTAAACCTGAGCAGAAACTGCACATGCTTGAGCATTTTAGACCACTGTTTCTGCACTCGCAGTTACGCATGCACCCGTCTTTGCAAGCGCATACTATGAGAGAAAGTAATTCCTGGGGAACTGCAGAACGTACTGTAGTAATGGGTCTCAGGTGTTCGCCAACCTTCCTCCACCCCCAATCAAGCGGATTCTTTTTCTCATTCAGCCACTGCTGTGGTAGGTTCTATATGAATGCTGCCTGGAAGCTGCTGAAGTGGGGGGAAGTGTAGGCAACTTGAACAAGGAATGTATAGGCTGCTTTGCAATTGCTTGCAAGTAACACTGGCAGCGAAAACTATCTAAATCTTCAGTGTTCTTGGCTCCATACATCGCAAGAAGGAAATGCTCGTCAGCCACTGCATTATGGTCAGCTTTGGGGTCGTTGAAGACTAGAAGTTTCGTACGAAGAGCGTTATTAGATTGCACTTTTCTGCACGGTGTAATTTTCCCTTTCTTGTAGATAGCTGATACAGTGTCACATCCTGTGAAAGCGTATATTGCTAACAGTACACCTTTCATATCCCCAAAGTGCAATCTAATAACGCTCTTCGTACGAAACTTTTAGTCTTCAAGACCGGCAGACTTAAGAAGGTCCAGATAAGATCCATGGGTCATAATGTCTGCCAGACATAAGGTCCACAATTTCGGACAGCTAAGACATAAGGTCCAGTTTTCTCAAAGGTTGAACAGAAGGTTTTTACTTCATTCTTTGATTTCTTGCTGTTTTCGTTTGTTACAAAACGTATCAGATTTTTTTATGGCTTTCGGATATTTTACTATTATTTTTATACTGATTTCCTTTTGATGTTTTAAGCAAAATGTACGTTGGTAGCTGAACTGCAATCATCACGAAAATATGCGCGTTATTGAAGAAGGCAGAAGCTGTTGAAGACACTCTCTTGACGCCAATTGGAAAATGACTAAAAAGAAGAGAATCCAACAGATCTCTCATTCTTGGTGACCACCCGCAAGCTTGAATTGTCAATTGTCACATGGTCTTACAAGATCCCCCCATAAGATAACGCAAGTTGCGGTGACCCTACAGAATGGGCCTAAGCCTGAGGAAGCCTCATTTCTCTTAAAAAGTAGTCTCTAGAGTAGGTGATACCACTAGTATTGCAATTTGTTTTTACAAAACACAATTCGTACAAAAAATTAGTTTCCTTAATATGTTTTTTTCTTATACTACCCTATTTTTCCAAAAAATCTGAAAAATACGAAAATTTTCTACTTTTTGCGCCGGTTGTAACTCTGGAACCGTTTACGTAACAAGATTATAAAAGGTACCATTTTGTTTGTAATTTAATGCAGATTATTTTTGTAAATTAGATTTCTGGTGCTAAATGCATAGTTTTTTATTTATTTAAAAAAAACTGAAAAAACTACTAATTTTCAAACTTCTTCCCCCCCCCCTCCCTCCCAAACCCGACGCTAGAAATGGTGTGACTTTTTACCACACAATATGTACATAGGGTAGAACAATTTGGCATTGGAGTTAAACTTTTACTTTGGATGTCTGGGTTCGGTCATTTTTTGAGCTAATTGCACCGTACTAATAAATAAGAAACAAATTGTAAAGTAATTTCGTGGGGAAAATTTGAATGTAGAAGCTCATTTTTACATAATGAATTAACAAAATTAAAAGTAACCTGTTTTAATTAAAAGTAACCTGCAATATTCTTCTTATGTATGACTTTTTTGTAATAGTTTCTGAAGTTACGAAAAGCTACACCTGAGTAGCTAAAGCACTATGCACTGCTACTTGTATTACTATATGCCATTTTTATAGACTCATAATACTAATAATAATTATTTTTTTTTGTCTTCTTGGAGCTTTTTCTCCTTAGTTTGTATAGAACTTAATGCATGGAAAAAGACAGAAGGATGCTTAAAGCAAATATTTGTGGCATTTCAAAGAGTTAAAGCTAGCATTATTAAAATAAAACTCTTAAAAAACATTAGTGACTGCCCATTAATGATGTCACATTTTTCTAACTTGTCGTCACACTTTAGCTTACCTACTTCTGTCCCTTCCCCTTCCCTTGTCACATGTTACAAGTTTCATATATTACATTAACAAATTATTTTACATTTTTTTAAAATTTCAAGCAAAATGTCAGATGTCACATCTCTTGATACCCCCTCCTTTCCCCTTGGCAGAAACTCATAATTTCAGTAACCCCTTCCCCCTTCAAATCATGTTATCAGTAATGGATGATTGCTTAGCATTTAATTTCAAAATATGTGTGAGGAATCCTTTTGTCTCTATTTTTCTTAAACCTTTTACCAGAATCAATATAAGTTAATCTGAAAATTGAATGCTTTGTATATGAAGTAATATTATGGTTTGAAATAGCTATTAGATATCAGTGACAATTCGAAAAGTTGACATTGTGATTAATTTTTAGTGTGATTCTTTGTGCTCTTCAAGAATTTTCTCAACCTTTGACTGTAGATTTTTTAGATGGAATAGCTTTTGATGAACAAGTAAGTTAGTTTAATTTTTGTAGACAATAATTTGCGCTTAAGTATTTTATTGAAATGTGTCTGGTTTTTTTTCTTCATTCACCTTTCTGATTTTATTGTACTTGTGGAGAATTTTAAAGCATTTATGTTCTCATGAAACCATAACAATTCTTTAAAAAAATAAGTTCATTCTGAAAATTTATTCTTTAGTTTGCAATACACTCATATAATCTGATGATTCTTTGTCTTAAAATTTTTTACATCCTGAAAACGTCTCTCTAGGCTCTTTGTTATTGTTTAAAATTGGATTGCTATTCGAGGGAAATTTATCTAGGGAATCAGGAACAGATAAACTTTTTAATGCTGCCCTTTCTCCCTTTTTGGTTTAGAAAAAAAAATAATAAAAGATTCATTGTCAGCTTTGTACAGACAGAACATTTTCATTACAAGCTAGATAATAATGTAATCACCTTTTTATTTGTAGTTCTTTTTCATAATACCCGGATGTTTTAGGAATAATACCTAAGCACTCAGAGTGGTTAGCAAGCCTATCTCTAAAAGCAAACATGTATCCTTAATTTGAGAATGGTTGTTTGAAATAATTGATATAATAAAAGTAAAAACATTGAGTCTCTCTGGTAACAAAGTTTTATTTTTTCATTTTGTACATGACATAGTGTGATGATTGAACGTAATTAATTATCTTTCAATTTGAACTACTTTTAGCTAGTAGGCAAATGGGGGGGGGGGGGTGAACGAGAGAGAACCTTAATTTTACAAGGTGTTTTGTATCAGTTTACGCTTCCACTGTTTTAATATAAGTGCTCCAGATCTGCAACGTTCCCTAGCAATATTTATACATTTGATTGCAATAAATCCTTGATGTAACAATGTGTTTAAAGTTAATGAATAATTATTATATGATAGTTAAAATAGAGATGTAAAAGTAGGCTATTGAAATTTTGTTTCGTTGTTATTATTTAGGGCAGATATTGGTGATATATCATTTCTTTATGTTATAGTCAATGATTTAAAAAATAATGTTTTATTCAGTGTTTTAATTATATTTTTGTTATAGGGTAGATAATTGCCAAGTATAGATTTTATGCATTAGAGCAAAGTAAAAGCTAGTGCTTATTGTTTCTAAACCTTAATTTATTTTTTCAATTCATATTTTCTATCTTTTAGTTGTGGAGCAGCTACTTTTCTTTAGCTGTGTCTTTTCTTACACAACCTGCTTTGCAGTTAGAAACTTTTTCAGATGTAAAGAAGGAAAAAATAATTGAGAAGTTAGTATGGAAATTTATACTTTGAAAACAATTTTATTAATTACGTTGTTATTGTTTTAGTGCTAATAAAACTGTATTTGTTATAAAAACTATATACTTTTTATATTCTCCTTTAAAAAATAATAGTTGAAAAAACATGTTGAATCACCATCAAGCAAAGTAGTAAGAGTCGTATAGTGAGTAATAAGTTGGTCTGATTAAAAAAAAAAAAAAAATTCTTCAAATTATTATTAAATTTGTGTTCATTTTTTAATTACACTTCAGCTTGTGAGAAACAATTCATTTTTTTTTAATCCTTACCTAATTATTTTATTGCCTGATTTATGAACCATCATAAATTTTCACTAGCCATATGGGAACTATGCATAGTTTCCTTGATTATGTCTGCATCCGAACCCCCTGTTCTAAAATCTGAAGCATTTCCTCAGGACTTCAATGAAAAGTTTCAGTGAATAATTGGATTTGTGCCCTGACTTTCCAAATTTTGAGTGGCACAGTGTGTGTTACTTTTAAACCACTAAATATGTATAATGCAGTTTTTGTAAACCGCACAACTTTTCAGAAGTAAACAATAATAATAAATTGTGTAGATTAAAAAAAAAAAAACTTTTCTGCATTTGAAACATGATAGCATTCTTTTGGAAATCGAATTTTGAAACTTTTTCCTCTTTCCACCTTAATTGAAAGTTTTTAAAAGCAAAATTGTATTTATTGACAGTGAAATATAGTATCAAATAGTCTCCCAAAATGCAGCTGCTTTGCAAACCAGCAAGTGCAGGCTCTGTTATGAAGCCCATTTATATGTAAATGATAATTAAATTGCATTACCAAAATATAAATCTCATATTCAATTTATTATGATGTATATATTGATATATCTTAAGCATTATTTAATTAATGTTTGAAATGATCACTATAACATGAAATTTCTTATAAGATAAAACATCTGATTCCAAGTTGTGAATTATAATAATTTTCTACTACATATGTCAATGCTGGACTATTTAGTGGTATATATATAGTAAACAGTTCATGAGCGAGATATATATTTTTGAAAATCACAAAACTTTGAGAATCTAACTTAATGTTGGCGATACAACTTAAAATACTGTTTTATAGTTAGAATTTGTTGTTTCTAACACTTTCTGTGTACAACATGTTTTGTTTAGGTCAGTGCTTAATTACTGTTGTAAAACAAACAGATAACTGTTTTTAGTTGTGTATTGTTATAAAAATGATCTTATGTTATTCTTTTGTCGTGTTTTAAATTAGGTATGGTGATATGAGAGTACTTATGGGCTTTCAGATTTTATCTATGTGGGATAAACTAGGTAAGATTTACTTAGTTTGTTGTTATTGAGAATTTCATTGTATGTATTTATAGAATGTTTTTTTTCCTTTTGAAATTGCAAATCGTTTATGAGTAACAAAATTTAACTTACTTAATATTAATTATATTTAAAGTTATATAAAAATGACTAGGACATTTATAATTTAATATTGATATAACTCTTCTAAAGTCTTTTCTTTGCATAAATATATTTTGATTTTTCTCTTTCAAAAGGGATTCGTTTAAGATGCGTATTTTATTATTATTTTTTAAGTAAACATTAATTTTATAAAGTTATGTATTAATATTATTATCATTATCGTTGTTTGCATAAACATTAAGTTATTTTTTCCATCTTTCCCTAATGCTGCATATATATCTTCTACTACATTTGGTAGAGCTTTACCAAAGCGTGTATTATCTTTAATAATTGTTTAAAATCTAATGATAATTAAAAAATGAATGAAAATCCCCAAATATGAAAGTAGATTTATTCAAACAAACTATTGTATAATTTTACTTTCTATGCATTCATTTGAAAGCTATGGTTTGACTTGTTAGTGAAAATAGTTATGAAGTTTAGCAATAATCTTTTTTTTTTGCTAGTACATAAGAATTACTGACATTTTTGATTGAAATATTTAGGTGATCATAAAATATTTTTCATACCGGCTATGGTTGGACCATTTTTAGAAGTTACTTTAGTACCTGAAGTGGATTTAAGGAAAGCAACCCTACCAATATTTTTTGATATGATGGATTGTGAGCAAAAAGTCCGTGGTAGCTTTAAACAAGTATGTGTCTTTTAAAAATGGATTTCATTCTAATTTTTGCCCTTTATTGATGTTAATCAACTGCTCTTAAGCTTAGTCCTAATGTACAAGAATTCTGCTGAGCATTTCACTTTTTCAATTATTGTAAGAAATTCCATATGATTTTTTATTCTTTTGTGAAATAATGTAAATAGTTCTAACAGCATTTCATAACAGTACTTGCATGAATACTGTTGTATCTATCAAAGACATTTGGTCTTATTCTTGTCTGAATAACTATCAGTTGAAAGTTGAGTCTCAGGTGTTATGTAATTGTTAAACAGTAAGATAATTAATACTTAGTTGCTTGAAATGTGTTCGAGTTTTTATAATTTCCACTTAGGAAAAAAAAAACTACTATAGCAAATTTCATGTTTTATTTTGCATTTCATTAAAAGTATTAAATTATTTTAAACCCTGTTCTTCTTCCAACAAAATTTTTTATAATTTTAGTTTTGTTTACTAAAAATTTAAAATTATTCATGGTTTTTTTTCCATTGGTAATTGCTTTCTGTTTCTTTGTAGGTAGAGTCAGAACTTATAGATAAATTAGATATTTTAGTTAGTGATAACAAAGGAGACGATGAGTATCGGCAGCTTTTTAATACCATGTAAGTTTGATCCTTCTTAATACACGATACTATAATATTTGTTTGATGGATTTTTTAAAGGTAAGGAATGAAGAAAATTGTATGCATCACTTTCAGATTGCATTTAGTGTAATTTTAGAACTAATATTGTGAATTATGATAGTGTTTAATTACATGTTAAAAGAAACTCAACTGACTTCTCTTTCTAATCTAATTTTTACAGTACATTTCACAAAAAATTAGATATATAAGAGCAATTGTTGTTCCTACTTTTCATTTAAAATTTTTCAATTACGTCTTTCTTTTTACGTTTTTATCATGTTATGCTTACTATATTTTCTCTCATTTAACTTAGTGTTGCTGTTCTTTTCGATTTTTTGTGATCGTAACTTAATGTAGACGAAAAATCAGCAAAATTCTTTTAAATTATGTTTAAGGGACCAAAACAGTTCAGCATTAATGAAGAAATATTCTTGTCTAATTGTGGTGTAAAAATATAGTATAGGACCTTCATTTTAGAATTCCAAAATCTGGAAAACCTCAACACCAGGAACTTTTCTCATATTTTTTATTTGTTTTTGAATTTTAAATGTTCAAAGTTTTCCGTTTTTGGATTTTGACAGTTCATTTAAAACTCTCTCTCTGTTTTTTTTTTCTTTCTTTTTTTTATGTCCATCAAGCCTTTCTTTCAAAGTTAGGTGGAGTTTTCAAAAGATCCCCCAATTCTCAAAAGTAGGTATGAACCAAAAGATTGAAGCTTGAATTTAGAGAAAAGAAGTTCATGTAATTTAGTCTTATGTGTTTGATTTTCTTATTTTGGAATATTTTCCTAGTTTTATTTTTATACTCTTGCATGAATAGTAGGGTGGTTCAAAAAAAATTTTTTTTTTACTACGGACCAAGGTGCACCCTACTTTTTTTACATTTATGTATAATATCACCCTCCTAAAATTTCAGCTCCCTACTCTTAATGGAAGATGGAGCTCAAACACCCTTCATTTTTACGCTTTTTCGTAATTTTCACAATTTTTTTGTTTTTCAGACTAAAGAGACTATTTTCTTGGAAGAGATTTTTTTTTTTTTCAATTATTCTCATTTTCCAACGCATAAATATTCGTTCAAACAATTGGAAAGTTTCTTAATCGTTTGAATCTATATAGCAACACCTTTGATACAATTGATTATTTAGTAGATCGCAGCATACAATGTAGATTGCAGTACTACTTGTCTACATGTTGTGCTATGATTTTTAAAACTTACGCTTGCCAAAATAAAGTTGTGGAAGAACTGTGCAAAATGTTTTTTATGCTTTTAAAATAGTGAGATGCAGAGAAAAAAATTGCAAGATTTAAAGTTTTAAACTAACAGTGCTAACAGTATCACAAGAAGAATGAATTAAGTTATAAAAACTAATTGCACAAAATAAACAATTGTAGCTAGTCTGGCATAGAACTAATCTGAAATTGAGGGAAAGATATTTACTTCATGCTTACTTTGACCATCATATTCCTCACAAGTTCTATTCTTTTTAATAACTTTAAATCGAAAAAATGTTTGGCAAAGAATTAAACAAAAAAAAAAAAAAAAAAAAAGAATGTTGCACATAGAACTTAAAAAATACTTTAACAAGTTTAAAACTTCAACTGTAAGCTTTTTATAAATCTATAGATAAATCTATGATCACTCTTGCTGATTATAAAGAGATAATTGAGGTATTATTAGTCAATTAGGGAGCCTTTCTGAGAAAATCCAGTCTCTTATATGCCTCAAACTATTTGTGTTCTTATATAAGAAAGAGATTTTTCATTTAATCATGAGCGAAAAAACCTAGGTACAACACTTTTTACAATTTCAGCGCCCTTTTGTACAGTAAATAGATTGAACATTAATAAATGTTCCATTTGCTATTAAAACTTCTGGGAATATCTGAACTTGGAAAAAACCATATAAGATATGAACGACCTGGAAATTGAAATAACAACTAGAACAGTTTTGTTAAAGTACTTGTGACACCTTTCTGGTGAATTAATTAGTTTAATTTAGTTTTTCGCATCAAATTCTAGTTGAAGGAAAAGCAAGTTATTACAAGAATAAAGATGTGAAATATAACAAGTGTAGTTCAGAACAATTGGATTTTTTTCAAACATAAATATTAGGGATTATTTTCTAACATTCTTCGTCCTACCCCCCAACGAATGCAAATATAATATCAATCATAGAATTAAAAGAAAAAAAATTAAAATAAATAAATAATGGTGAATAACGTTGCCGAGGGAAATGCTCAAATAATTCAAGAATTTAACAGAATTTTTTTCAATAATGAGGACAATAAGCAGTTTCTTTTACCTGCTGTTGAAGCAAATTGAGTACTTATCCTTGCTGAGACAATAAAATATTCAACATTAAAAGTATCTCTCTCTCAAAAAAAAAATCTATACATAAATACACATAGAAAGTTGAATTACATAGCAAGAAGTTTAAATATTTTGTCTTTAATTAAAAACTTGTAGCAAATTTCAGTACAACAACACTGCTCGGCACAAAATGAACTTCAAATGTATCTGACACTATTCTTGCTGTTTCTTATGTAAAATGCCCCACTGAATTTAAATATGATCTCCGTTTCCCCCTTCAAGGTGATCTCATATGTAGCATGCAATGTTTCCAAGGTTTTTAAAAAAAATTTACAGCTTGAAAAAGTTTTTGGACTTGGGAGTCATAGAAGGCAGTCGGATATTATTGTGTTGCACCAAAATATAAGTGTAAAATTTTGAAGCTGGAGAAAATGAGTTGCTGTTGATATGTTAAATATTTACGGAGGGGAGGGGAAAATACCCCCATAAGTCTCCTAACTTGGGAAAAGTGTTTATGATTTTGAACTTTTCACCTCTCTAGCCCTACAGAAGAATGTTAAGGTAAATATAATGCTTCCTTCCCCTCAAAATAATATCTATGAAATTGTCGAAATCTGATGAAAATAGGAGGGGAGGGGGGGCGCTATTTTCAAAAAGTGGGAGACAAAGGGGGGAAAAGGTGGCCATATTAGGATTCAGGGGATCATTGAACATAAGAATCTGCAAAAATGATAGCAAAACACGTGGATTTTTTTTTTTTTTTTTGCCGCTCAACCGAAAAATGCTTGAAATCGACAAAAACTGGAGAACTATTTGAGCTTTGAGCACCGTCTTTTTATTTTAGTAGGAAGTTGAAATTTTGGCAGAATATTAGGGTGGATAAAGGTAAAAAAATTAGCCACCGCCGTGACCTCTAGGACAAAATTTTTTTTTTACCGTAGGTTTGTGAACCACCCTAATGAATAGCTTTAGTACTTACTTTTTTAATAACTCTTCTGACTCCCACTCCTCCGCTCAGACTTATGAAGTTTAAAATCAAGTTGAGGAAAAGTATTTCGTGAGATAACATTTTAGGTTATTGTACGCTTTAGTATGTAACTTAAAAAAGTAACTTATTTTAATTATTGAAAACTTAGGAAAAGGATAGTATTCATATTGAACAGAGTTTTTTTCTGCTTCAAAAGTTTCAAAAATTTTAGTGTGGATATTTTTTTAAAGCCTTTTATTTAAATGAATTATAAAGCAAATTTTGAACTTAAAAATAAATTGTGGGAATCTGTTTGAGCGTATTGAAGAAATTGATTCTTCTGTGAACTAATGAGCAATGTTTCCCCCATACTAAATAAGAGGCAGGGTGCTTCTAGATGAAAGAATACTTAAATAAATTCGAAAGGATTTTTTTTAAAGAAATTTTGTAGCAGAAAAGTGCTCTATTTTGCTTTTTTGTATGCTGTGTGTGCACCCTTACAAAATGCAAATATTTTTCTTTTTTGAACAACAAGAAGCTTTTTAGTGTTTGGTGAAAAAATATACTAAAAACTGAGAAAGTTCAGATTTTAAATTCAAATCTAATTTTAGTGGATAAGGGAAATGATGGAGTAACGTTTCAAAACAGGTTTGGTTTATTTTTTCGATGAGGTTTGGTTTTAACTTCACAGGGGCAAGGAAGGTGCATTTAAAAAAGGGCAGGGGCATCAAACATTATCTTAAGAGGAGCAGGGCGCAGCACCCTCCTTAAAATACCCGGACAAAACACTAGTGAGAAAATATAAAAATATATTAAATTATTTATGTAGTATATTTCTCAAACAATTTTTTTATTTTGAAATTTTGTACACAGCTTCATTACTACACATTGAATGAAACTCTTAAAGCAGTGAACCTTATCTCCACCAATTTTGTTTGAAATGTATTTTTTATACATATTGTTCTGTATAAATTGTAGCTAGTGTAAAGGTAAACTGTTTCTTATTTTATAGATGGATATTGCCTTGGTAAAAAGTTTTAATGTTGAATATGCAAGTTACTGTTACGTTAAATAGACATTATTTCATGTTTAATGTTCACATTGAATTCACCATTTTTTATTCCAAGTAAAAGGTTTATTTTCTGTCTTTTTCAAAAATTTCTCTGCTGCTGCTTATTGTTGTTATTTGCTGCCAATTAAACTCTTGCTTTCTGTTTTTCATGTTGCTGTAGGGAACATTTGAGCTCTGTGTAAGTGTGCTTTCCTTTTTTATATCATTTCTTATTCTGAAATGCATTTTTTAATTGTTTAAAAGTAATTCAATTTTTAAATTGCATTGAATAGGCAGGGCTGCCACTAGAATCTTTTGCAAAATTCTCGAGTTTTAGACACAAAAGCCCAAGATCGAACAACTAATAATTCTCAAAATTTATTCATTTTTTTGTCATTTGTACTATTGCAGTTGGTCAATTATAAATCTTAAAAATGATTAAGTGAAAAAAAAAGATAAGGGCTAAAATTGACCTCTCAATAATTATATCCTTTGAACATTTTGTTAAAAACATGTTTAAAAATCATCTGCTGCTACTTAAAAAAAAAAAAAAAAAAAAAGTTGTAATTACATAGTGAAAGACAGATAATCAGGAGAGATACAAGACTTAGGAGAGAAATTACTTTAAAGCCTAGCATGGGAAGATTTTCTTTCTTTCATTTTTTTGGGGGGGTTCTTTTCATTTTGTAGAATTTGAGTAAAAATTATATTTTAGAAAAACTATGTTGTATTGTTAAAGTATTTAACAGATGTAGCTTTTTCATCAATAAAGCCCCAAAGTCCAAGAATTAAACAAAACTTCTAAAATCCATGATCTTGAGGTAAACCCCAAATTTTGACAGCCCTGCGTATAGGGTCAGTTGGGATAATTATGATAATTTCTGACCTTTTTTTTTGTGTGTGTGCCTTTAAAAAATAAAGTGGAATCTTGTTATGATTTGGGGACATCTGCTGAAATTGCTTTGAATAAACATGTATCTTAGCTGTTCTTTGAATATTTGAAAATCTTTTATAATTATTAAGTAATGACTAAATATTTTTACCTAGCAATTGTTTAAAAGTTCCTAGGACAAAGTATACAGATAGAACTTGATGAAACATATTATTTTTTTAAAAATTTGGCTGGTTACGCAATTACTCTATTGTCATAATTATCCCATTTGACCCTATTGTAGAAGTGTATAGGAACTTTTAAGTATTGCTTTTGTATAGTAAAATGTTTACAATACAAAATAATTTCTTCTCTTATGTGCATATTCTACTTTTCCAAAATGCTTTTGTCAAAATGAAGCGCATTTTTAAAGAGCATATATTTTCCAACTTTCCTTTGAAAATTTCTTTCTTTTTCTTTATAAGTATAGCATTATTGATTTTTTAAAATCATTTTATTATTCAAAATATTTATCCAATATTGTCTGAAAGTCACTTGAATTTTTATGAATGATGTTTTGATTTTGAATGCTTAAATTTTTGTTCACTTTTAAAGATATATTGTTAAGCAGGGAAAAATCTGCAAAATATACCTATTGATATTTGTAATTGCTATATACAAATGTATTCCGAAAGTCCTTTGGCCTGATTTTAAAAATATAGATTGTTTATATTAAAATAGATATGAAGCTGTTCACTGCATCATTTTATTGTTTTTTCAGATTTTCTGGTATCATTTGTTTAAGTTCAAACGTGTCATTATTTCTGTTGAAATCATTGACAAATTTTATTTCAAAGATAAACTCCTTCCAAGGAAATTATACAATTTTTTATTTCAAAAATAGTTCATAGTGCTTCTTGCATCAGTAACTTTAGAGTAATATCTCATAAATATTTAAATATTTCATTCTCGTTTGTCTAATTTCAAGTTATTTTCAGCCTTTTAGAAAGAGTTAGAACTAGTGATCCAGCATGGAAAGAAAATGGGGTTGCTTTCATTAATTCCATTACTAGACTTTTGGAAAGATTGTTGGATTACAGGTATAAATTAAGTTGTTTTAGTATTTTTGTTGTAAAATATGGGGTGTATCAACTTAAAAAAAATCTTTAAAATTATTAATACTAAAAATATGTTTATCTATTTCCTATGAATTAAAACTATTTTAGATTGTTGTGTTAAATGGAGTATCTTAAGCTCTATCATAAAAAAAAAGAATTAATACTATTGAAAAATTTTGCGATATCAATAAGCTAAGTATTAATATATATGTTTGAAAAATACTTATCTCATTTTATGCTATTTATACTTAGCCAATTCGTTGAAAAATTCCTCACTTAGGTAGTCTAATTGCAAGTACAAATTTTAAAATAAGAGCTAGTTTATTAATTGGTTCAAAATGTTTTAAACAAATAAATCTGACGTAATTAAAAGTAAACTAAGTGTCAGAGTACAAAAAAAACTAACATAATTATAGTAAAATAATTATTCAATTATTGCTAAAATAATTATTCAATAAAGTAACTATCAGGTTACCATGATCTTCCCGCCAGATCCACACATTGTTGTGCATCTAAATGCAGTCAAATAAATTTTTTGTTTCAAATGAAATCTTAGATTTTGTGCTACTTTCAAATTTATATTTTTACAATGCTAATTCTCAAATGACATTTTAAACCAGTTGAGAAATTGGGTGAACTGCTGTTTATTTCAAATATCAATCCTAAAAGTAGTTCTTATTTATCATTTGTTTAAAAAGAAGTATTTTAGTGCTAAGTCAATTTCAAACCTAGTTACTACAAACTGTTTTCAAAACTACTTGTCGAAAAAAAAGGTTGCTAATGCATAAAATAGTGGATACAGAATTTATTGTATTCAACGTCAAATTTCAACCATAATTAACTATTTAATTCTTAATATTTGTTAATGATGTCATGTCAGTTAGAAGCTTGTAGGTATAACATCTTTATTATAGCCTTAGGCATGATTTAAGTATTTCTACACAGTTATACAATAAAAATAAATGCTGCTCAATTTTAATTTTCTTATATGGATATTTAGAATTAAGATACACAAAATGAAAATTTATAAATCTATAATAAAGGAATTTTTGTACATAATGTAATTACAGAAACGTAATGGACGGTGAGGAAAATAGAGATAAAAGAATGAGCTGCACAGTCAATCTTCTGGTGAGAATGTTTAAACAATCCTATATTTTTGCTTTATGTTTTTGTGTATTTTATTGTGAGACTGTAAACATGTAGTTAATTTTACTTACTTTTTTTTTTATTTGGTAAAAAGAGTGGGATCCCCCTGAATTGCTAAATAAATATTTTTTAAAGATTTTCATTTCAATAAAATAAATGTTTTAATTTTTTCTGTCATTCAGTATCCTCAGATGTAATTTTAAATGTCTCTAAAATGATTGAGTATAACAAAAAGAAAGAAAAAATAAAGAAAAACACTTTGAGAGAAAATTAGAGAATTGTGCACTTAGGCACGTCATGTATCCCCCCCCCCCTGACTTTGGGAAATCAATGCATTTATATGAAAGTGGTCATGGTTTTTGCTGTTTTTGCTTCCAAAGTAATTTATTGACTATACACTCTTTGTCCCCCTGTAAAAATTCGAAATGACGAGCCTGCATGGTATAGAATCATCTGATGGGAGCTTGCAAACAATAACTATTTCACCTTCTCTAATCACTTTAAGAATATTTAGAAACACAATATGTTTCACAAGGTTACTATGTGTTTGTAGTCGTAGTGTTTGTCGGGAATCAAATACCTTTCTTCAAACATCTCAAAATCTCTTTTTTGTAGATACTGAAGGTTACCTAGCCATGGTAGAATATTTCTCTGCTGCCCTAAGTTAAACAAAGCAGTCACCTAGCACCCAAAACCTTCATAGCAAGTTTTCCCTCCATTATCATTTATAGTCCCTGTTTTAAATTGAAACAAAGTGCTTTGCATGTTTGCTTGTGTATCATTTTGAAATGATTAGTTACTTTATATAATGTTTTAATTTCTGAAGTTCATCAGTTTTCATTTGTCTGACTGTTTCACCATGTTTTATTCCTATATTTCTCCTATTTCAGAACTTTTATAAGAATGAAATCAATAGGAAAGAAATGTATGTGCGATATATTTATAAATTATGTGAACTTCATTTGCCTGCCGAAAATTACACAGAAGCTGCCTTTACCTTAAAGCTACATGCCGATTTGCTTTCTTTTTCTAACAATACTTTAATAGCAGATCATCGATATAATCAACAGCCAGAGTGGCAGCGAAAAGAAACATTGTATCACAGAATAATTGATTACTTTGATAAAGGAAAGGTAATTATTTGTACATATTTTATTTGTTCATTAGCTTTTTTTTAAGTAAAAATTGTCCTCACTGTTTTCCATGTTCTTGAGTACTTTTGTTAAATTATTGTACTTTGTACTACTATTAAATGTTGAATTTTAATGCTAAAGATCTCATTATGTGGGAAAATTTGTATTTGTTTATATTTGAAAACTATGACACGAGTTAAAAGATATCAAACAGAAATGTAGGCACTGTAAAAATATTTAAATATAGTCATTGAACTTATTGTATGCAAAATTCAAATTACTGTAATGTTCAGCGTATAATCCATTCACAATCTGTTGAAATTGTTCGAAATTTTCGATTGTGCTCTACGACAAATAAGCCTAGATGTAAATTTTTTACAAGCACTTATATCAGTAGGAGACATCGCTGAAGTGATTTCTCATGCATGTTAGACATGGTAGAGAGTGAAATTATATCTTGTGTCCTTAATTTTTGCCCTTTTCAATTTAGTGCTGGGAAGAAGGTATACCACTGTGTAAAGAACTAGCTGAATTGTACGAAAAGAAGCTGCTGGATTATGCAAAACTCAGTATTGTATTGGTATGTAAAAAAATAGGTTCTATATTAATTTAATGAAAATGCATTTGAATGTGTGAATGCTTCTATCTTTAGTAAAGAATAATTTTCATGTTGTTCATTTAGATTGTTTTCGAGAAATCTGATGTTTTTTTTTTAAATCTAAATCTAATTATTATTATTATTATTTTTTTGAAAATCTTCATATACTTAAGTTTAGTAATCAACTTTCAACAGTTAACTTAGGTTATAAGTATTTTGCTTAAAATTGATCAATGTTTTGTATTACCTTTTATACAGCTCTGTGCTATTACCTAGAGGGATTTTATTCCAGTTTAAACAAATGTACTGAACAAATGTTGTTTTGGTACAGCCAGTCTGTTTTTTCCAGCATTGTGTCAATTATTAAAAAAATTATCATTTTACCTGTACACACATGTTTACGAGACTAGTGCTCTCAGAAAATGAAAATTGGTGAAACATAGAACAAGAAATGCGAGGCAAATAGTAGAGAATTTATAGTAGTAGAATCATATTAGTGTGTATATAAATTATGTATGTGTATTTAAATTAGTGATTATCTTGAAAAGTATGATTATCTTGTTTAAAATATGTGATTTTTGCTACCTCTTTTATTTTGTTATTTCTTCAAAGGAAATTTACACAAAATGAATAACTATGATTTTCTTGCTTGTTAAAATATAGTTGATTTATATTTTTGTTTTCAATGATAAGCATCACATAATATTGTTTTTATTACAGAAAACACAGGCAAAATTTTTTGATAATATTTTAAATCAGATACGACCAGAACCGGAATATTTTCGAGTTGGATTTTATGGACTTGGTTTTCCACTTTTTTTAAAGGTAATAAATTATTATTATTGTTGTAATCTTAAGTAATGACTGTTCTGAATCAGCTTCATCTTTTTGCCACTTTTAATGAATTAAATAACATATATTGTATGTTAAGGAAGTAAACATTTTTCAAACCTAAATTTTAAATTCAATTTTGTTTTAAAATTCTGTATGTATATCTACTGTTTTCATACCATGTTTATATATATATATATATATATTATGAAAATTGCCCCAATAGCTTGGTCATGGAAACAATTTTTTTCTCCTGCTATTGTTTAATGTTTTATATTTTGGTTTGAATAAAAAAAAAAATTCCTGCACAAGTATAGAAAAGAGAAAATACCTTATAGCACATGGTATGGCAGTTACAGGGACAGCAGTCATGCCCGTGACATATTTCATATGATACGTTGCTTCATCAATTAGTTTATAACCGATCTCACTCTGATCTTTTGACAGTGTCACTAAGATCACTTTGTTATGTTGCCGCTAATAACACCTTTAAATTGTTGTACCTTATTAATGATTATTAATATATTTATTGCTTACTTTTTATAACTATTTACCTGGGCGCTTTGTGACCATTATGTGTTGGGAACCTTAATGTGCTGGGAAGCAACTTTAATATGAGTTTCCCTATTTAGTCACTATGCTATTGGAAGAAGCCCACACACAATTGACAAAAAGAAAAAAACACATTCACACATAATTAAATATAGATTGATCATAAAATACATATTCTCAAGAAATACGTAAATTCACTCTTTTTAAAATAATAAAAGATCATCAGATCAACTTCATTTTCTTTACTTTATTCCCTTCTTAATCTCAAAAATATGAAAAGGTTTTAAGGAATATTCCTCTGCTATAAATAGTATTGATCATAATTTATGTATTTCCGAGAAGTATGTAAATTCACTTTCAAAATAATAAAAGATTATTGCATTTAACTTTTCCTAATCTCGAAAAGATATGTAGCTTACAAAAAATATTTCTCAGGTATAAATAATATGATCATAACAAATCATTAATTAAATTGCCGTATAAAAGTGTGCCATGTATAACTAGTGCATAAAAGCACGCATTAATGATTATGACTAATTATCTCATTGCATTACTCTGCTCTTAGAATAAAGTCTTTGTGTATCGTGGTCTTGAATATGAAAGAATTGGAGCATTTACTCAAAGGTTACAGACAGAATTTCCTCAAGCTCAAATTTTGATGAAAAGTACATCACCCGATGACAGCATTTTGAACTCAGATGGACAATGTATCCTTTTTTATTGTATATTTAACTAAAACCTTTCATGCTGATTATGAAAAGCACATTGTAAATTCCTGTAGAATTGAAATTGTGTGTTAAAATCTGTTATGTAGTCATTTGAAAAAAGGTGAAGGTACGTTTTGAGATGATAGGGCAATAAATAAAAAAATTGAGAAATGCTTGTACAATAAATTTTCTATTCTTGATTATGAATTTATGCGCCCTCAAAATAATAGTTATCTTGTAGTCAAAAAAATCTTGGTTTCTAAAAATTTTACAATTTTTGTGTCCGTTTGCCGAAGCGGAATAGGATGTCAATTTTTGGTAAAATTTTTCTCACAAAACTTTCTATTGTCTTGAGATAGTGTTATAATGGAACAAAGCCCAGACAATTTTTCAAAAATGTATTTACGATTTTTTTGAAAAATGAACTAAAAAAATAGGTTTTGAACTTTCTAAGTCTTGGTAAAGTACTATTGAAGGGTAATGAGATGTGTACATCATTCTACATAAAGTAATTAAAAGCATAGAACTGCTTTTCTAAATAGCTTTAAAAAAGCAGCACGCATCATTTATTTCTAACCACAATTTGTCGAAAATGCCTTTTGCACAATGCATTTTCATTTGAAACAAAATAGTTATGATGACCAATCAGTGCTCACTGCCATGATAATTATTAAACAGTTACTTTTTTACTTATTAGTCAGATCAAACTACTGACTTAGTACTGATTAAAATAGTTAAAGTTGTTATAAATATGGAACAAGAGTCAATTTGTTTGTTTATTTTGGATTTCTTCCTGAGAAGAGTTATAAGTTATAAATTCATTTATTGCATGCAAACTTATTGGGCTACATATCTTATTTTTTTCAATGTATCAACTTTTCAATTTTTTAAAAATTTATAATTCCTATACCTTGTTAGACATTCAAATATGTAATGTGAAACCAATACCAAAACTCAGACCTGAGTTTGAAAATCGTGATATACCGGAGAAAATTATTAGTTATTACCTAGTCAATGATGTACATTCATTTCAGTTTGATAGACCGATTCAAAAAGGACAAGTGGACAAAGACAATGAATTTAAGGTAAGAACTAAGATATGAGTAATTTTTTAAAACTTTATTTTCTCAAATTGTCATTAACTAATCATAGTGCTATTCACAATGTGACTGAAAAAAATCCTGCAAGTACAGAAAATAAAAAATTTGCAGACGTTCAATATATATTTATAAATATTTTTGTTAATTTTTCAGAATCTAAATATGCTTGTATTTCTGCATTTAGTCTTACCCTTTTAAGATGCATGATTTTCTAGCTTTTCTGACTAAAAAGTTCAGTTTCTCAAAATTTTATTTTCTTATTTTTATTACTGAATTGTGTTTTTCTTTTTCGAGGTATGTATTTCAACTTTCCCTCACAAGCGGATAAACAAAGGGATAAGTAGCAATGGCTCTAAGGAAGATGAACACAAATGGAAGTTTTTACAATGGCTAGAACTGTATCAGGGGTGATTGTGTTCCGGTATTTTACCAGATTTCCGGTATTTTCATGATCGATTCTGGTATTTTAATGTTCGAAAATAGCGGAAATTAAAATATTTTTAATTATGCTTTTGTCTTCCCACCTTCGGTATATATATTTTTTTATTTTTCGAATTTTCGGTGATTTTCCGATAATTAACTAATAATATTCATCGAACAAAAATGTTAAGATGCCATTCTTTTTTTTTTTGACTAAAAACTATTTGAAACTATTCGAATGTATGAAATGTGTCTTGTTTGTTTATGAATGGCAATTTATTATTAAATATGTATAATTATAAAATTAGGTGTGCTTAAATAAAAGGGGCCTTGGTTTTTTGAAAAAAAGACCCCCCCCCCCACACACATATATTTTCTCTTCAAAACTTTCAGGTATTTTTTCATGAACTCACAATCACCCCTGCTGTATGCATTGAAAAATGCAGTATTTGGTGTCAATCTGCAATGAAGAAAATTGCATGCACATAATTGAATACCTATCTTTTTTTACTCCTTTTTCCAGAAAGAATAAAAATAAATGTTTTTTTTTCCCTTTCCAATAAAGCTGCATAAGCAGCCTTAGTCTCTTGCAGACCCAGTGAATTCCCCTGATAGGGTATCTAGTCTTTCATATGCCATCATTAAAGCAGATATCAACAGCACATAGAAATTCAGCGGCCAGGTGGTGACATTTGGGCATTAATGATGTGAAATCACGTTTAAGTTTGCTTGGAGTACCTGAGCAAAATGAGCACTCAAGTATTCTTTAATGTGCCACATTATTATCATGTGACCATAAGCACTGATGATTTTCTGCATTTTAAAAATCCACCAACTAAATGCTTGGACTTCTAGTTCAATACCCAGGACCAAAGGTGTACTAGGCCAACACCAAACCACTGGGCTACCCAGCCCACAAATTATTGTAGAACAAAATTAGCATTTCAAAAAAGCTACAGAAATTGCTAATTTGATATGCTAACTTGCAATTTTATTTGCTAATTTGAATTGCTTATATTGAAATCATCAAAAAATTTAACGTTCAAGTGATCTCAATAAATAACATGACTCATAATCTGAAAGGATTTTGATTAATTTTTACTATAAATCACAGATAACAAATAGACTGGAATTATGAAGACATGGTACTTAGTTTTACTTTTTTTCTCATAGCTGTAATCAATGTTATTCCATTGAAGCAATACTTTATGTAAATCACTTGATTCATTTAAGTGTTAAGTATAATAATAGTAATCATGAAGAATTATTACATGTGAATAGAAACTATAACAATATACTGTTGACTGTAATATTCTGAACAAAGTTATAGTTTTGTTAAATTAACAATTATAATTTCAGTGCATTTATTTTCATGCAATATTTTTTCTCCTACAGAGCTTGTGGATTGAGCGTACTACTCTGACAACGGCTTCTCAACTCCCTGGTATTTTGAGATGGTTTGAAGTAATCGAATGGCATGTTGTAGAACTATCACCTATAACTCATGCATGTGAAACTGTCGAGCATATGAACAAGGAACTGCGTAAATTGATTGCGCAGTACACAGCAGAGCCTCGCCGTTCCATAAGTCCTTTGAGCATGAGGCTGCAGGGTGTGATAGAAGCTGCAGTTAATGGTGGCATTGCTAAGTATCAAGAGGCCTTCTTCACCCTTGAATTTAGCCTTCAAAATCCAGAAGAAACGCATAAAATTATCAAATTGAAGTCTCTAATTTTAGAAAAGGTAGTTGCTTTAACTTTTTTTTTCTTATTGACTGGTAAAATTGGCCATTCAAAACTTATGCTTTATGAATGCAAATTATTGATCAAATCATTGAATATGTTTTGCTTTGCAAATTTTACTTAGGTTCTATGACTTTAATTAAATAGCAGGGAGATTATGTATTAAAACCTCAAAATACTGTTATTGTTTCAATAATCGGACAATCGCTCTGATTGCTTGTAAGCCAATCATTTTATTAGCTTATAACTAAACTCATGATGAATGACCTACATTAATAACACATGCATAATTATCTATTTGCTTCTTATTTAAGTTGTATACTTTTAGCAAAACAAATAATATTTTTCAGTCAACTATTTTTTTTTTTTTTTTTTGTCAAATGAGCTCCAAATTATTCAGCATGTTGATCAACCTCACTTATTTCCGGCATGCCCGATTCGAGGTAGTACAATGTAATGCTGGGTTTTAACTGCTCAGGATGTAAGTTTGTGTTGTTGTCTGTTTGCTAATACATAAATTTTTCATCAAATTTGTGTTTACTTTAGGTACAAATATTAGAGGGAGGTCTTTCTCTTCATGGAAGACTAGCGCCCCCTGAAGTTATTCCTTTACACCGTCGCTTAGTAGATCGATTTTCTGTTATGAAGCAGTCCATCAGAGAGGTGGATTCTCCAAGTTTGACGTCGAGGTTCACCATGAACAGAAGAGGAGACTTACCACCCACCCCTGCCAATGAAAATGCAGATTATCGAAAGGCATCAATTGTGAAGTTAGTGTTCAAATTAATAATTCATTAATTCTTGTATTAGAGTATCAATATTATGTATTATAAATCCGAGAAAATTATTATATTTTCCTTATGTTTTTCATTCTGAAAAAGGAGTTTTACTACACTTAGAATTTTTATTAAAACGTTGGGGCTAATTCCACGTCAAATCGCCTAATTTTAATAGTCGGCCGTGCCGTCATGTCATGGATTTTGTTCATTATTTTTTTACGAATAGATACCTACAAGATAAGTTCAAATTAATTTTTTTAGATTTTTTGAATAAAAATTTAAGGTTGTATAATTTTTTGAAATTTTGATTTTTTCAGAATTTTTGCTTTCTTATTTTTGGTATGCATTTTGAAAAAGCTCCATAATTTCCTCATTTTTCATTCAATTAAGCCAGTTTATGTATTATTTTAAAGCTAATTATTTTCTCCTTCAGTATTAGTGACAAAAATGAGATTGAAAAATAGAATTTTGCCAATGGTCCTCTGAAGTCGGATTTTGTGTTTTTTCAATTGGTATGTTCAGTAGGTCATATCTCCGGAGTACCAACTAAGAACTGCACAATTTTTTTTTTCAGTTATGACAACATCATATACTTTTTGTGTAAAAAAAATTAGGAGGGTGTTTTTTCAGTTGGTATGATCAATAGGTCATATCTCCGGACTACCAACTATAAAAACTGTGCCATATTTTTATTCTGCCATGACAACATCATACCCTTTTTATGTATAAAAAATTAGGAGGGTGTTTTTTGTTGTTTTGGAATAAAAAAATCACATGTGTTGTTTTAGTTTGTATGATCAATATATCATATCTCTGGACTACCAACTAAGAACTGCACCATATTTTTTTTCTGTCATGACAATATCATACTCTTTTTATGTATAAAAATGAGGAGGTTGCTTTCTGCTGTTTTGGGAGAAAAAAATCAAATGTGTTTTTTCAGTTGGTATGATCAATAGGTCAATCTCCGGACTACCAAATAAGAACTATGCTTTTTTTTTTTTTGATTGTGAAAATATTATACTCTTTTATGTTCAAAAAATTAGAAAAAAGTTTTTTGTTATTTTAAAATAAAAATAGATGTTTTTTTTCAAAAAAATTACTTTAAAGTCAACATTTGAAACTTAAATTTGAGATTCACTTAGCATCACACGTCACAAGCAGATGAAAATGTATCCTATTTATTACTTTGAAATACTTGATGATAGTTTTACATTTTTCTATATTGCTTGCATGCTTTGGTAGAGAAAAGTCACAATTATTTTACTCTTCAGTAATTATTTGCTAGCCACTCCATCAACTGATAGGAATAACGATAAAATAAACTGGAATGACTATAAATATACTTTCATTCATGGTTTGACAGAAAAAGACTCGCGAGTTCTTGGTGATTGGAAGAATTTTATATTTGATTTCCATTATTCTGAAATTTGCGTAACATTTTAAATTTGCTATCAAATGAAAGTATAAAACATTCATGAATAACAATCTCTTCTAGTACGATGTTCCGACAGTGGCAACAAAAGATTTTTCAGACACACTCTTTCATATCTTTACTTTAAAAAATCTTCATTTGCAACCACTTCCGCTGCTGTAGTGAAAAACATCTGTATCCGCTTTATGTTTTGAGAGGCAAATTGAAATAGATCATGTGCATTTAAAATCTGTCCTTCGACAGTTCTTTGAAGACTTGCTCTTATCGCAAGCCGTTTTTTGTGCCCCCTACTTCATCGCATGCACTCTTGCCATGACTCGTGGCAAAGAAATGCCATTCAGCTGCCATGGCGTAGTCTTCCTTGTGATAGCATAGGTTTTTTTTAAAATTTTTCAGAGTTTTTAAACTTACCGAAAACTTGATTTTGAAAGAAATTTTTTTGAAAAATTTATTTATTTTTTAAATTTCAGGGCAACAAAAAACACCCTTCTGATTTCTTAAACATAAAAAGATCATGATGTTTTCATTATAGAAAAAAAATATGGTGCAGTTCTTAGTTGGTAGTCCGGAGATATGACATATTGATCATACAAACTAAAAAAACACATTTGATTTTTTTATTCCAAAACAACAAAAAACACCCTCCTAATTTTTTATACATAAAAAGGGTATGATGTTGTCATGGCAGAAAAAAAATATGGCGCAGTTCTTATAGTTGGTAGTCCGGAGATATGACCTATTGATCATACCAACTGAAAAAACACGTTTGATTTTCTTATTCCAAAACAACAAAAAACACCCTTCTAATTTTTTTTACATAAAAAGTATATGATGCTGTCATAACTGAAAAAAAAATTGTGCAGTTCTTAGTTATGACCTACTGAACATACCAATTGAAAAAACACAAAATCCGACTTCAGAGGACCATTGGCAAAATTCTATTTTTCACAATCTCATTTTTGTCGTTAATATTGAAGGAGAAAATAATTATCTTTAAAACAATACATAAACTGGCTTAATTGAATGAAAAATGAGGAAATTATGGAGCTTTTTCAAAATGCATACCAAAAATAAAAAAGCAAAAATTCTGAAAAAATCAAAATTTCAAAAAATTATACAACCCTAAATTTTTATTCAAAAAATCTAAAAAAATTAATTTGAACTTATCTCGTAGGTATCTATTCGTAAAAAAATATTGAACAAAATCCGAGACATGACGGCACACAGCCTTAGGCGATTTGACGTGGAATGACCCTTGGGTCAAATTGCTGTATACTAAAATATTGATGGATAATAGATAATGATTTACCTACTAAATATCTTCCTTTAAAAACACACATTATTTTTTATCTGTTGTTATATTATGTAAATCTTAACAGTAGATTATGTTTGTTTGTAGTTTTTTCATACTTTTTTGAAGTATATATAATCGAATTTTGGTTTTTAGTCATTTTTTTTTATCATAAAGCATGTAATGCAGTTGATAGTAACAAAACTTCTTGGCAAATAACTTTTATCTTTTTGCAATCAATAGATAACACATAATCAAGCATGAAGCCTAAGTGCAATTAAAAAAAGAACTCCTGAAGCAAATTTCAGGCATTTTATAATTGATAAAATCAAATGTACTCATTTGTTTAAAAGTTTGTTAATGATATAGCGAAGGAAAGCAAACATTTTTCTTGTCTTTTATTTTCTTTTATTTGGGGGGTTTGAAAAAAAAATGCATTTTTGTATTTTTAACAGTGATAATACATTGTCATTTGCTTTAAAATGTAATTATTACAGCACTCCTCTACCTCCTTTGCCCTGTGATTCGACACGAAAGCCAACTCTGGAACCGTGTGGCAGTAACAGATCATCATCCTCAGGTTCAAGCATTTATGGCCACTTTTTCCCTGAGGGCTCAGATGAAGAAGAAATCTATACTCATCCTCCCAGTGACAAAAATGTAGAGGTCAATATCCCGGTTTCTCCACTTTCTGCTGCTTTGCAACCTCCTCCTCTTCCCAACAGACCAAGATCTGTGGCACTGCCTCCAGCTGTGGAAAAGGTAAACATTTATTTCCGTTGGATTGTAAATTTAAAGCACATACTTATACTACTTACCATATATTACTATACTATACTACAGTTGTACCTCCTTTAAGGGACACCTCTATTTAAGGGACACTTTTTCTGGTCCCAGTCCCTTTAAATGGGGACCTTCATGTATTTACGTCTTATTTAAGAACACTCTATTTGAGAGACAGATACAGAAAAAAATTAAGAAAAAATGATGTATAAATAAACATTCGGCATGAAGTATTGAATTTACTGAAATTCAAAGTTCTGTTTTTGTTTAAAAATTAACTGATAAAAGTTTGTTTTGATTTTAACATTCAAAGACTACAATTATGTATTGTAAAATTCATTGTAAGATTTACAATCATGCTTTTTCCTCTGAGAAATTTATACATGAGGGTTCAGCTCCTAAAACCACATGAGCATAGTTCACCAGCAATCACAAACTTTTTATAGAAAACTTGGAATTTGAATTTTTAAAATATATATATATTTTTTTGATTTGAATAATAATAGTACATTTTGCATGCGTGAAACATTTTCAATATTTAATCTTAAATGTCAATAGTTTGCATTTACTACGATATTATAATGAATGAAGTACATGGCATGCATCATTCTATAAACCTCCAAACAAGGGACACCTCCATTTAAAGGACAAAAAGTCAGGTCTTTTTATGTCCCTTCTTGAGAGGTTTTACTGTATTACTATATACTAACACACTTACTACATTGTAATCAATGCATAAAATATTAATTTTATGAATTTGATATTAGTTTGTAAAATATGGGATTGTATAAATTTTAAACAATTTATACTATTTGTCAAACTTTGGGTTATATGCTCAATGTTAATGCATCAAAAAAGAGCAAAACCACACCCACTTGCATATTATACATTGATTTCTCAAAACCAGGAGGGGATCGATTGATTTCTTGAATGAGAGACTTGTAAATTGTATTTTAATCAACTAAATAAAATAGAAGCATGAAATAAAAAAAAAAGTTAATCTGTAAGAAAAAACGCACTATTTTTTTAGTGTTTAATTATTCGCAATTTAATAACTATCCATTGACTTTTGTCAATGTTTTTTTCTCTGTAACTTATACAAATGCCTAATAAAGGAGCTATATTTTTATAGATTTGCAATGATAGAGCGAGGCCTCAAACATCTCCACCAAGAGATACTGTCGAAGACTATTCTCATCCTAGAGGGTACCTATATAACAGACTCATCAGTCCGAACATTCCAGTCAAGTGGTTGCAAACGCCGGATGGGGTTGATAAAATATTGTCAATGAGTCCGAGCACTAGTCCAAAAGGCTCAGCAAGAAACAGTTGGTCAGAACAGAGTCTCCTTCAAGAAGAAGCACCACCTTTACCTCCAAGAGGTACAGTATGTTTTTGGTCATTTAATTTGTAACAATTCTTTACAGTAATTTAAAGTTACTTTATGAGTGGAATAGCAGGAAGAGGACCACCAGTGGCGGCGCTAGCTATGGGGCAAGGGGGGCAATTGCCCCCTGTCGGGAACGTCTTGCCCCCCCCCCCCCCCATCGGGGAAAATTTCTTGCTTCGTCGGGAAAAAATTTCCGACGATCAAATTTTCCGACAGATTGGAAATTTTTTACGAATAAAATCATTCAACGAAAAAAACTATTTTCTTTTTTCTAAAACATTCTCAGTATTCGACAAATTACACGATTTCAGACCAATTTCGAACACGAGAACCTTCGGGAAGCTGGTAGCAACAAGAGGAATCGGCGAGCTGTCGTCGTATCTCTTGAACGAATGTTAAGTTCTGCTAGAGAAAATTATTTTTGTTCAGGTTGAAAAGGGCAAATCTTTCTTTTTTTTCTCACCAGCGGTTCCCACCTGCAAATCGCCAGCAGCATGGCAAACGGACATTTTCATTGTCACTATCAACGACAAAATAGCTGCTTAATTGCCCCAACCTCATTTAAGACCAGCCGCTAGACACGTGTTTCTCCGAGGGCTTTTGTCACCCACCAACTGCCGAGGAGCGAAACTTGAGACTCTGCGATTAGACCCCTTTTTCCTACTTAGACGGGCGGGCTCCCGCGCATTGCATAGCGAGCTAAAGAAGCGAAGCACGCAGCCCACCCCAGTTCTAACTCGAAAACTTTTCATTCACGGAGTTACTTCTTAACAAGAAGAAAAGAATTGGAACAATATTTGAATGAATTAAAAGCTATAAATCATCTCCAGAACTCAGAAGTAACTGGGTAAGTGTGTTATAAACTTTTGGAATGCTTTTTTTTAACAATAAGAGCAGGAGCAATTTGAATTTCATGTCTTCTTTTTTCTTTCTTTCATTTAAAAATGTGCACATTTAGATAGCAACGAGTTAATAATTAAATCTACATACTTTGTGTGTTTGTAGGCGAGGGAGGGGAGGAGGGGGGTAACTAAATTTTTGAATTATACTTGTGCCCCCCTGTCGGGCAAGCTTACCCCCCTGTCGGACATTTCCTAGCGCCACCTCTGAGGACCACCTCTCAGAAACCTTTGATTTTGCTGGTTTTTCAATCCTAATACAGTAAAATCAAAGCAAATTTCAAGGAACTACATGTTTTGTTCATTGTAAAAAGAGTTTTGTCATAATGGAACTCAATAGAAAATTAAAACTGAATTAAATTTTATTACAAGTGTTGACTATGTAAGTGATTCAAGTGTTGGATTCCTAAAAATATAACTGCCTAAAATAGTACTTAGAACTAGTATGATTACTAAACATCATGTTAATTCCATTTTTTATAGAACTAAAAAATTGACTTACCACCATTACATTGATTTTCAAACCATGCAATAAAATAATTGATACATGAAATTCGTTTTTTTTTTTTTTTTTTGTGTGTGTGCAATTTGAAGCTGCAGAACAATAAGAAGTTTTTCACTGATTAACAGTAGAAAAAATATAACCTTGTGCACGACTCAGTGAAGAAATGCAATTATACCTTGTTCTAAGCATTTGTTACCTTTCAGCATCTGTAATTTTCTAAGTATCTTCAATGACCTCATTTTCTTCATATTCAGAATTTTATTTTCTGAAGTATGGCCATTAGTGCATTATTGTACAATATCCATGTGATGCATAGCAAGCATTAGCAGATTAATGTGTTTTGGGGCCCCTTAGAGATCAATAAAACTGAAAAATATTTTTCATATGCCATTTTAGACCCCGAGATCAATTGTTGTGTGGTGAATTTGCTAATGATAGCATGAGTTAAAAAATGTTTTCAAATTTAGCCTTTGAGCCCTATTACTTTTCTTTCACCAAGTCACACCTATCCAATACTACACGTATGATATTAAATATGGTATGTTCATTTAATTGCTTGTTCCTTTTATTTCTTGATGCTTTAGTGTTTAAAATTTCTTCCATTTCAATTCATATCTTGTTTTATATAATTAGGTAGTATTGGCTGTATCTAGGCAATTGCACGGTAACAGACATATTAGTTTCTGACAACCCATCTTATAAAGGTTATAAATATGATAAATCCTTCTTTTATTTCAAGAAATTTATGAAGAACATGGTCTTCACTACTATATAAGGAAGTTAAATTTTGAAGATTTAAAATAAAAATATTTGAATAATGTTACTTTTCACGTAACAGATGCATCTCGTACGATTCCTCCATTACGGAGCCAAAAAAGCATCATATCCTCGGCACCATGCTAAAATTAAGAATATGAAAATTGGCACTTTTCAGGAGAGCCAAAACACTGAATATAATTTTTTCCCACCTGACGTGTTTGGTTATATAAAATTTTTAAATTGTTATAGATATCTTTAAGTGCAAAACTATCTTTCGAAGGTATCATTTTAATTTTAATTATTTGTAAAACTTGAACTTGAAAAACGCGATTTTTCATTCATTATTTTAGCATGGTGCCGACGATATAAATATTGTTATAGCAAATCTTCAAAATTTAACTGTGTGTCATACACTGCGATACATATGCTGCTTTTCACATGAAAATCTGGCTTATTTGGGACACTCTGTCCGAAAAGGCTCAGACACAATTCTTTGTTTTTTTTATGCATTCCGATTCAGTTGTTCATCTACTTATGCTGTCACGTTCTGTTTTTGACCCAAGTTTAAGTTTTGTAGGATTAAGGGGCGAATCGTCAGTTCGAGCCGTTTTCTTCAATTCCTTCATCCTTAAGAAATATAATTTTTCTTAGCCTTTTTGATCGATTCGCATGTCTGAATTTGCTCTCGACGAAGTAAAAAACAATGTACTACCACACTAGAGCCGATTTAAAAGACAAAAAATTAATAAAGTAGGTTCATTTTCAAATTTCGGCTTCCAAACTTTATCATCTTTTTTACACGAGAATTACAGAGCTTTTGGGACTTTCATTATTCATTCAGCAATATCTGCCCTTTATATTCAAATAATAAAGTCCCGCTTTTCCTCCACCAATCACATTTTAAGAGATATTTGCATAAAATCTGACTTTTGTCTAAACTTTTGAAACAGTGAAAAAAAATTGTTTTTTGCAAATTTCCGATTTTCGTTTCGATTATATTTTTAAAAACCCCAGACGCGTATTTGGGACCATATTGTGTACCTGCAGTAAAAATTTGAAAGCATTTTGCTGAATAGTTTTCTTTTTATTCATATATTTGCATTTTATCTAAACTTTTGCATCGCAGTGTAGAGTTCCTGCTCTTCAAAAAATTTGTGAAATGAAACAAGGATTTAACATATTTCTAGTCTTTGCAAGATGTTTCTTGTGCACAAATTGATGCTTTTTATTGAAATGGAATATATATATAATTGATTTTATGTTCTTTTCTGCAAAGGTAATGAGAAACGAATGGTTACGTCATGGACTGGTACGCCTCAAACCGAAGAACCCAAACCAGCACTTCCGAGGAGACTTATGAAAAAGGTATTTGAAATTCAACATCCTCTTAGTGTTTTTCAAAATCATGTCATATTTCATATCTTACTTGTACACACACACACATATAATATATATATATATATATATATATATATATATATATATATATATAATCACAAAATAGAAAAAGGAAAGAATGAAATGGCGAACTAAGGACTGGTACGTCATTAGGGGGAAGACCAAATCTCTGGTTCGCAAGGCTTTTTCTATCTGATATGAGGGAAGGTCCCAGAAACATGTCACCTTCCCCAAGAGAATTAAATAAAATTGAACGAGTAAAATAACAATAGAAAAATATGAAACAAAGTCAAAAATCAAAGACCAGAAAGGTCGAAAAAACGTGCATGTACTCACTTGAAATTGACTCACTTTTGTATTTTTTAGGATTTATTTATCCCTATTTTAAACACCTTCAAAAATTTGCATAAAATTTTTTGTATAATATATATATACAAATATATATCCACAACATACTTATATGTGTCTATCGGATAAATGTAGTTTTTAATTTGAACTTTTTAATTTTGTGACTAGCATATACTATGGGTAAAGGATAGATCCATTATAATTGTTGAAGATCTAAGTTCTTTTTTTTTTTACTGATATGGTTATAAAATTTATGCTGCAATTCCTGTAGTAGAAACTTAATAGTATTATAGTCTGTCTTTGAAAATATGGCCCTTGAATCTGCCTTTTTTCAGCATTGTTCATTTTCAAGTAGGGGTAAAATGTAGTACTGAAGCACTTTTCTGCCAACTAAATGCAGTTACAAAAATGTATTTAAAGCTCTTAAAAGTAATAAAATCAACTGATTCTACAAATGTTAAATATTAGTTATCAAAACCCTTTACGTTATCAAATATTACTTACGTATTCTCTACAATAAAAATATTAAACATGAGCAAACTTCATCCACAATCAAAAAATTAAAAAATAAATTCTTTCACTCAAGATATTTACTGCAATTTAAAATGAAATAAATTATAATCTTGTAAAATAAATGTTGCATACAGTAAATATAGAATGGTTTGGTATTAGGAAGTATTTTAGTATTTTGGATTACACTACTAGTTTTTTGGAAAAAAAAGATTTGTGTTCTATGCTATTTATTTAACTACAACGTAATTAACAACAACAATAACTATATTATTGTAATTTAAATTGGTACTTTTGTTGCTTAGTTTTAGATTTTTTGTACTCTAGATTTAAAAAAAAATGTTTTGTTTTCTAAAACAAAAACTTCTATCTTAATTTATGTTCTTTAACAGCTGCTAGGAGAGGAATATCTTTTAGTGATGTTTAAAAATGTTGAACTATATTTTTTGAACAAATGCATGCAAATGAACCCGTTTAAAATGGTAATGTATGAATTCCCTTTAGACTGCCTTGTCTGCAATGTCACCACAGCCTAGAGATCTCCATGTGCCAACTGCAGCCGATACCCCAGAAATCCCTTCTCCTATGCTGACACCTATACCAATGACTCCTAGTCCGCTGGCAGAATCTGTTCCATTCCAGGAAACGAATCATACGCCTCCCCCCCTTCCGAACAAAAAAACTGTCGTTGGCAGTGGTGGAAGTGGCAGCAACCCCCCATCTGTTACTGTAACTCCAAACCACTCACCAGTAAGAACTCCTGAATCAATGATCAGAAGCCAGTCGATACCGGCTGGGGTGATGCCTCTCATTCCACAAGAAGGGGAATTAGATGATGATGAAGTTTTGAACGATAGAGATGAATCTAGTAGTGTTTAACCTGATATTTGTAATGAGATCTGTGATTTTTTTAGTGTCATGTGTTAGCATTCAGTCAAAAAACTTGAAAAGTTTGAAACCAAAGGAAGTGTGTGCAAGATCTTATTTGGCATCTGGTACTGTCTAGCCAAGTTTATGTATTGAAACTGCAGCTAAATGATAGCATGAAATGTTTTCTACATATTCAGTCCCTTATTAGAATGTATTCTGCAACAAGGATGCCCATATGAGAGGGAGAGCTGTATTTGATTTATAACAACTTGTCTTAAGAAGGGGGGGGGGGGACAATAGCTATAGATGAATGAAGACAGTAAACATTTGAAAAGAAGGGATGTGGCATTTGTGGATTAGTGCAATAAATAGTTGCTTAATATTTTATTAAGCTTTTAATTATTAATTTCTAAATTAAAATCTAAGTAAAAATTTGCTAATGTTTTTAATTTTATTTTTTAATTTTTAAATAACGTTATACATTCAAACTTGCTTATAATGAGCTTTGATTTAACGAGAAGTATTTAATGAGGAGGTTGGTGTGATAATTTAATGGGAGAATAACTTTATTTTAATGAACAAAGACTAAACTATTTAGAATTCTTTTCTTGAAAAAGTTTGGCTCATAGTTGAGCTGTTGAATGCTCAACTGTTAGAAAAATGGGTGAAGAAAGTGCAATTTTTAACCATCTTTTTTATGAATTTTTGTTTCATAATTAGAGTTCAATTTTCGTACTTCTTGCAAAGAAATCAGAAGTTTTCATTCTTTTCTGAGCATTTGTGGCCATGTTTTTCTAACAACCACTAGGAGTGTCGTATAGAAGAGATAATTTTAAATTTTAAGAATCTCGAGCTTCGGTTATGTTAAATATTTTTTTCTATAGCACTTCTTGATAATTGTATGTATAAGTTTTTATGATATTTTTCAAGCTCTTCATCTACGAGAGCATTCAGTTATCGTGAGCAAATATTGCAGTCCCTTCATGTTCACTATAAGCAAGTTTGACCAGATAATCTTTAAAAATTGTTGATGATATACTGTCGACCCGCTTAATCGGGTAATGGATAAACCAGTACCACGCTCATATGAATAAAATATCCTGGAACCGAATATTTCCCATGCCATAGACGCCATGTTAAAGGTCCCCACTTAAACAAATACCCCTCTTAATAGAATAATATTTCTTGGAACCGACAGTATTCGTTTAAGCGGGGCTGACAGTACCTTTTATCTAAGTTGGTTTCTTTCACGAAGACTTTCAAGGGACCATTTTTATATGAAAAAAATACAAT